>VZSF01000258.1:0-62849 GCA_013398295.1 Chionis minor
CGCAAGACGGTGCCCAAAGTATGGACAGTACCTGTTTGCAGAATTCAGTACAGGCGCAGGCTCTGTCTGTTTCCTACCTTGTTTCACAACTTCCTTATCTATTCTAATCAAGGATACAATGTCTCAAGACCTCCTTTTGTATTCTAAGAACAGCAAATGTTTGACTTGTCTGCTCACAGAGTTTTAACTCAACTACGTTGCTTCAGCCTGGAGAGAACCATATGCCTTTTTTGGACTTGGTATCTTCCTGAGTGTGTGAGACTGGTTAATTGCACACTGGCCACGAATCCGCTTTTCAGAAAATGAAACTAATACCAAAAGCATAATACTAATGAACTGTAAATTTTTACACATTCAACAAAACTTTTTGGTAACTAATAGGCCCGGGACTTGTGATATAGAGAAGAAACAGTAGTGGAACCTATTGGGACAGACAGGACCTTTACTAAAAATAGTGTTATTGAAAGACATGCTACACTTCTCAACCTGGACTAAAGGTTTGGAAAACAGACCTTTATCAACACTTTATTAGTAATTTGCTAGTCATTCTTCTCTTGTCTTCAGCTACTGAACTGAAAGTAGAAAATATCTATCTGTAGTCCTCAGAGCATATAAAATATGTCCTCACGAAGGAAATATCTCAGAAATAAAGATGCTATTAATTGTTTCCATGTATTTCTAACACAAATAGGAAGTACCTCAGAAATAAAGATGCTGTTGTTTCATGTGTTTTCTAACATAAATAAGATAGGTGTCAAAATCGATTTTCTCCAGCATCCACTGCATTTTAATAAAATACGGTCCCTATCCTCAACACTCTTCCCACTGCAAACACCTGAAGGTTCCTGTATCACTTAATACAAATGAGTGCTAAAAGAGCTCTAGTTGTCTGAGGCTCAGATCTTAAGGAAGAATTATATAAACACCAAAAGGTTCACAGAACTAATTTGAGTAGTTACTTTCTTCCTTAGTTGTTATTCTAATTGGCAATACAAAGGAAAAGTGATTTCAGTGTTTCATCCTCCCTCTGAACTTTTATCATGTGGGTGCTCATTGCAGTTCAACTCTTGTTTTTATAAAGCCTCTGAACATTGTCCTCATTCCATGGTAATGGTGTGTTAATTTTTCCAGATACAGCTTCTCTGATGCCATACTCACTGGGTATAGATTGCTCCAGGGACTCTTTCGATGTATATTCCTTTATTGAGTTAATGTCACCATTAGTTCTGATTGCCTCTTTAAGTGCCTTCTTGTGTTCTGCTCAGAGTATTACAGATTCTTATTGTTGTCTACTTTTGGGCAATTTTACTTTAATGTTTTGTTTGTTTGCAGTATCCCTGATTTGTACAGGACCTTTTGCCTCAATTTTCCTTCAAAGCGGATTCCAGTTGTGTTATTAGGTGGAGTACAAAGTGGTTTTCCATCACTTCAGACAGTTTTATACATGCTTAATGATGTTAGAGTTTCTGTTTCTGGGGATGTGACTTGCCTTATTTAGTGGGGTTTTAGTCATGCACACTATTCAATGATTTTGTTGGCTGAATCTTTTCGATTCCCTTTTGTGTATCTGATGTTTCTTGTAATATTATTCAGAGTTATGGCCAGTAGCAGATGTGTGATTTCATGGCTGAGGTCTGCAGAAAATTCTGCTTATCAATAACTTCTCAACAGCTGATGAACCTCTTTATTTGTGTATAGTATTAGGCTACAGAATTCACCAATTCCCCCATAACAAATTTTGCTTTGATGTAATTTACCTGTGAATGCATGAGTAAGTGTCATTTAATGGGAATTGTCAGACTAGAAAAGCTGCATTTCTCCTATCATGCTGTATTCCCTGGTTAGGAATCACTTTACACATTTTAGTGGACTCATAACAATCTGGGATCTACTATACAAAACTGCGCTTTTAACCTCTGGGTTTGTTCATCCTTGAAGAACCCAGTGAGCTGAGACATTACAAGTCCATCCTTCAAGATGGAAAATATAACAATTTTACTACCTGACTACTAAATTTTCCTCCTGGATGCATTATTAGATGGGCAGAATTAAATTTAGCAGGATAGTAAAAATACAAAGAACTGTATGAGTAGCCCCATTGCAAACATTTAAACTATTTGGATTTTGGCAAATGAAATTTTCACAGAGTCTAACATATTAGGGAGGAAAATGGCCTACTTTCACTGCAGGTTTCCTCTGGCTTCCTAAAGAAGAAGTTTTGATTCATATCCCCAGGGTGGATGCTTCTGACATGGCCACCACCCTTCTTCTGCCACAAAGCTCAAACCAGCTCAGGCTGCCCTGTGACAATGTGATTTTGTTGTTCTATTTTTTATCTGGTTTTATTTCACCCCAGCTAATGTCTTCCAAACGTAAAAATACAGTGAGGATAAAGTACGATAGTTTTCTTTGAGGTTAACTTCAAATACTATACCAGGTGATGTATCATATCACCTTAGGTAAAAAGCACAACATTTACTGCTTTTTATTCTTTAAAACCATGAAGCCATGAGATTTGATGGCTGTAGAGATAAATTATTGCAGTTCTGAAATGTTTCAGTCAGAAAAGTTTCCTATAGCCACATTTTAAAGATTATTTCCAGGGAAAAAGGAATCTGTCTTAGCTTATGTTTTTTCATGGCTCATAAAGAAGTCTAAAGAGTTTTGTTTACTTTAAGGAATGATTAGCGGAGTCTCCAATATCAGAAGCTTAGTTAAAAATAAGTAGAAATAGAATATTAAAAAAAAAAAAAGCTTAATTTTTATTTTCATTCAACATTGCAAATCCTTGGAGGAAATTGAATAGTGTTTTAAAGCCTTTCTCAGTGACTGTCAAACCAAGAAACTCCCTGAGGAAAAACAAACTGTTATGGATTAAACATGGGATGACTGCTGTGGGGATTCAGAGCAGATCATTCAACAGACCCCTTCATTAATGGGTTTATTGCATTATGGGAATTATTGCTTGAAAGAGGCTTTGGAACCTGCACCTAAACCACAAAACGTGTTTCACCTTTTCAGGTTCGGTTCAGGAGTTTCAATATTAGATGTCCAAGTAGGGCGAGGCATCTTCAGTGTTACGCTAATCATTTAGTCAGAGGAGAGTAAAAAGCATTTCCAGGAGACAGCTCATCTCATTCTCAAACCAGTGTTTAGGATAGGTCAGATGAATCACCCTTCATCTGTTTTTATCTGTTGGCTATCAGGGGAAATTAGATTTATCTTCATTCCTAAGAATAAAGTGATAATCTAACCATCGTAATTAATGTTATGTGATTAGTCCTGAGATCCTCGAAGAACTTGGTTATTATCTTCGTAACACAGATGTGAACCACACCTTCAAGAGAGCAATTATGAGATGTATTAATGTGTGTATCTGGGAATAAAATATTTCACTTTTAAACAACCCTTTGTAATTGTCAAAACAAGAGAGCACAGCTGCGAAGACAGATCATGGCTCAATTTGTATAAGTGTCATTTTGTTCTCGGGCACTCAAACTTGCAGGTATAAAATTCTGTGACGAATCAGTGCTCTACAATCAGGTACTGTAACTAAAAATCATTAGGTCTGTGCATCAGAAGTCACTAATTGTTCAATTGCCTTGCAGCCTTTGAAAGTATAGACTAGGCTAGACTGATTTTTGAATTTTCATCCTTTTAGTCTTGCAAAATTTGTAAGACATTTCAGCAACTGTCAAAAGGCAGTTGTTCATTCCTCACAGCAAGAATATACCTAGAAGTACATGCTCTGTGCAGATTTGTCTGATGTGGCTTTGGAGATTTATGCTACCAAACCCCCACAAATTAATTATTTGTATTATTTTATTGAACAATGGATAGCATCAATAGCAATATTCCCCTAGATTCAGTAACTAGTATGATTGTAACTCACCAGCAGCTATGTTTTGACATTTCTTTAACATCTTATAATAACAATAATGCTCACTGTCTCTACAAAAATCCTTGATTTAGACCTTTCTGTTTTAAGTAGAGGTATCAAGAATGAAAAGATGTGTTGGCATAAGCTTCTAGTAAATGAAGATATGATCCTGCAGAAGCTTGAGTTCATTTGAAAAAACACCTGCTGAATTCTGACAGCATCATATATGATAGGATAGAAAATTGAAACCGCTGTCTAAATTAAAATGTTGGGAGCGCTGCTGAAGAAATATGAAATTATAAAGAGAAGTATTTACCACAGCTAGTTACAGCTTATAGAGATCAAAGAGAAAATTAAATTTGCCTTAGTTTTCATTATTATTTATGTAGATGCCTTAGAAATGTCTGGTATTTTCCAGCTTTCTCTGAGTGCAACAGGGTGAAAGAAGCAATCCTACTGTGAGAATTTCAAATCTGCCAAAATTATGTGAATGCCCTTTTCACATCAATGTGAATAAAAGCAGGTTGCTCAAATGCCAATGGTCTCATACCTTTACATGAAGTCTGGACAATATGAAAGAACTTTTTTCAACATGTGTTTATTCCCAGATACTTTGCATTTGCACTAGGATGCAAAATGTACATTGCAGATATGAAGTCAAACAAGGCTTGTTTGACGTTTAACAAAGCTAGGCTCGTTATTCTTACTGATGCCATTGCAAAAAACAAGAGCTCTCCTGTAGCAACGGTGGCCATTATTCACAGCCTCTGACCTTTTCCTCAGGATCTGTATTAGGAAAAACTGAGTTTTTCAGCACTCCAGAGCAAATTGGGTAGCATCATAAACATTTTGTTACCCTTGGCAGCACATGGATCTGGGCAACTACTTATCTTGCTTATGTCTACAGTTGATCCTGACTGGTAAGTAATTACAAAATCATTATTGTTGTAGCAGGGAGAAAGAAAAGATTCTTTCTTTGTGAAAGCAAAGAAGGTGGAGAAGACTAAACGTTATGGTAGCTGATGTATGTATGAATACATGTGTACATAGTAATTTAGACCTTTTGTGAAGACAAAAGAGAGAAATAAAGTACGGAATTAAGTGCAAATGGTTATAGGTAGGGGTGACAAAGGATTCTGCAAGGATAGAGAAGCAGTGGTGTTGGCAAGGAATTGGGCAATGCTGCATGAAGAGAAATCACTGTTATAGTGGAAGAATTCTGAAGAAGAATATAGCTCAGCATATTTCACTGAATCACAGAAGAGAATATGCTAACGAATATTGACAGACAAGTTATCCACAGTCCTCACCAAATGCAAAATTTCTCTAGTATAATTATAAATATAAATTGTTCTTCTTCTGTTTGTTTATCTCATAAATATATGACTCTCCACAAAAATAAGTTAATGTGTTATTATACATCATATATATTTGCAATTTATCACTTTCTTCCCAATGACTATTCTCAGAAGACTTTCTAAATATTTTCCAATTAAAAGTTTTCAAATATTCCTCCTTTATCTTACAATAGCTTTGCATTTACATTTCTAGGTAGAGAGATTTTGACAGTTGTGTATACACTATCCATGTGATTTTTTACATGATGATTATTAATATTTTCCCTAGATACCTTTCAACAATTTTTATTATTTGGTTTGAATAAAAACCGTATTTTTGCTACCAGTTTTTCTTCTCTGCAATTCATTTGAAGCTTTAATAGGTTTTCATTGTTTATTTGTGTACTGGCTAAAGTAATTCGAGTAGGAAAGATTGTTCACCATATTTATACCTCAAGTATGTCTACATTGTTGGAGTGCTTGTTTATTCCCTTAGAGAGAAATGTTAACTATAAGCGATGGAGATTCCTTTTTGTTTTTCAGAATATATCTATGGATAAAGTGTTGGACTAAATAATTTTGCTTATAGTTCAAGAACCCTTCGTCCAGCTCATTGATCCATTTTCATAACGCATATGTTGTAGAAGTCAGTGATATTTGTTCTGTTTACTTGATCCAGAATTGTGTATAGATTTTTATGGTTTATTTGATCCAGAATTGTGTTATTTATGTCAGTGTCTTCTGTGCCACTTTCTGTCTGGTTAGTGTTCTTGTTAGCCTTGATTGTTCTGCAATTATCTTGAAGTTAGTTTGGATTGAAGGTACTAAATCATTTGATATTTACACGTATCTTTCAATATTGTTCTCATAGCAATTGAGATGCTGCCATGCCTTCCTAGACCTAGTTCTCTCTAATTTATTAACAAAACAGAACTGTGGGGATTGGGGATATTTTTTTTTTCCACATCAAAATTCATTCTCCTTTTGTCAGCATCTCGGTAGAAACAAAAAAAGAGGTTCTGTGGGAGTCAGGCTGAGATACAATTAGTTTATGAAGTAGAACCCTCTGTGAAACCATCTGCTTGCCCCTTATTCTGAGTATCTCAATATATGAATCTGATTTCATCTTCAGGGAAAGAAGACAACAAATTTGGCATTAAAGTCAATACACCACAGAACCTGTGTGCAGTAAAATAGTTTTTGAAACAATCTTATTTATTTATATTGAATTTAAATTTAGATAAAGTAACTGAGTTTGTGACAACTGCCAGAATCTTATTTCATGTCTAAAGAAAGAAATATGTCTTTTTATTGTTTAAACTTAAATGTTTTTGTCATATGCATATCTTTTAAAAAGAATCCAGAAAACAATGCCTTTGCATACAGTTGCTGAGAGTAAAAATTGGCTAAGGGGATTAGAAGTTTAATCTGCTTGTGGAATTCCAGAAAGAAAGCATTTTCAAGTTCCTCTCATGGTCTGAAATTAGTAATTACAAGCCATGCATAAGATGGAACATAGGATGTTATATAGCAGTTCTTACATGAGGGACATAACTTCATTTTGACATGAAATGTATATTTTTTTTAAAAAATCAAATTGCAGAGTCCATTGCATCCATTTATTTTTTTTTACTCATTTTTAAATTAAGGTAATTATTCCAAAGACACCTTATTCTTGGACTGATTTTTTTAGTTATACTTTCTGGATTATAGACTTTTTTTACATAGTCCATTCAGGCTTTAAGTAAATAACTTAATATTTGGAAGACTCCTTGGCTGTTTTTTACAGACCAAAACTACCAGTAGTTGGTGAAAATGATCCAGAATTTGTGTTCATCATTTCCCAATGATGAATTCTCTGTTCAGTCATTTGTTATATGATGGCAGTCATGAATATAAAGTTATTCGCAGATTATTGAGTCAAAAGGATTTGTGAGGTAAGCTTTGCCAGATGGAATTTACTGGGGATATTTTCTTTCAAATGCCTACTGACTTTCCTTGAGATGTAATAGAAATGTATTTCCAGCATGCACTGGGTTAGTGTTTGCTTCATTGCTAAGGTACCTGCCTGAAAAAGCTCTCGGATGGTTGAAGTGAGAGCAATGTTAAATGTGTCTTGATTTCTTCAGGTGTTACCTGTGTCTTGAAGTGATTTTTGTGGGTGCTTATTTTTATAAGTAAAACGGACCCTGAAGGAAGGGATATGTCCATAGTTAGCACTTGATGTTTGTGTTATTGTCATTATAATTGTTCACCATCTCATAATACCCACTCCTAATATATGCTGATTTAGACCCTGGAGAATGTAATCTGTGTTTATCTTTCATCAACAAAGTCATATCACTAGTGATGACTGCACCCCAGAATACAGTACTTCAGTGCTGTACATTGGTAGAACAGCTTGAGAGAGACTTTCAGGAAACTACAGGTGCTTTCTGCTGTACTTTGTGGAGTGCTGGAAAGATTTTTCTCCCATTTGACAATGACATGCATAAAATGTGTAGCAGCACAGCTTGAAAAAAGCTAGGTCATGCCCTTGCTCTGTATTTATCTCCACACAGTTCTTGAAGCCATTAATAAAGAGAGCACTGACAGAATTCCTGCTGAGTAGGCAGCTGTAGGCAGATCCCAACACAGTGAACTAAGCCGGACATTTAACATGGGGCTTAAAAGTCCTGGGTAAGTTTTGGCCAGACCATTGGACACAGAAAATGCAAAACCAGCTTTTCATAATGGAATGGAAAAACTCTTCAAGCAGTTGAGGCACTGAGGAGGCTCCTGCCATGGTGGCTGTTAGTTTCCAAAGTACATTCATCACTATCGAAAATGGGGATAAGCCAGCTTTAGTACTTCTTTCCTCCCTGTGACTAGTGGCATTGAACATTTTTTCATGAATCAAAAATTGATGTGCTCTTTAAAGTAGGACACACTGTACACCTCTGAGTGATAATGCATATGTGATGGATCACCCTCTTAATTGATAGAATAGCTCAGCTGAGGAGTCAGTAAAGTCAAACTTCACATTAACCTCGCTCTGGCTCAGGAATATCAAACACCTATCAAACCAGCAGAAGCCAGAGGTTGCCTATGTAAAGCTGTAGAGCATGTTGAGATTATATCAGTGATTTGAACCCTATTACGCCCTAACCTGTTCTTGCCACATCGTTTGTAAAATGTGCTTCTTAAAATAAGTTCCTGTCACATTACCTAGCTTGAGTTTTCAGACAAAGACTAATAGTGAAAGTACCAATATGGGTGACAAGGAGTCATTTAATGATGAATATTCCATATCAGGCATGACATATAGTCAATTTTATCGAAATATTTCTAAAAGTGTTAAAACTGACATATCCATAGCTCATATTAGAGGATGCTAATTTAGAATAAAGCTCTCACAATTTGAACCATGGTTTTAAATAATAAGGAATGTTATACAATCTGAACTCAAAAATTAGGCACAGTAGCAATCCAGAGGCTATGCAGATTAAAATAAAAATGAAAACTCTTGTTTTTCACATCTGTTTGTAAAAGTTATTAAAAAATAGTTTGGATTTATGTGACATGTTTATTCTGTGTATTTCAAAATGTCATACTTGATGTAAGTAAATACAGCAAATTTGCAGAGAATAATCCTCAAGATGTGAGAGACTTGTCCAAATAAATCAATAAAAAATTTAGAAGCAGGTTTAAAAAATTCTGACATACTAGCAATAATCTGATAATCAGGTCAAATGTGCATTAGATCCTGACTGTAAAGGGACATGAAAAGTCAAATATAAATGCAGCAAGAAATTGTAGGTTGCTAATGTCTTTTTAATTATTAATGTCTTTTGGTAGTAAATATTTTTTACATTATAGGTGACAAGGAAGTATGTAGACACTACAAAAATAAGTAACAGTTTTTACAGTCTTTTATTTCAAAAGGTTCAAAATATTCATGATAAAGCTAATTCTAAAAGGCTTCAGACAAAAATTGAAATGTGAATGGTTAATTTAAGAAGAGATTTAGAGATTAAAGTTTTCCTTTTTATTAAACTGTGATTTCAAACACTTTAAACATCATTACAAGTGTCCAATGGACTTTCTATGTTATATTCTTTATGTGTATGTAATTGCTTTTTCTTCTTCTTATCAACAGAAAAAGCTATGTTCCCAGTCAGAGTTGGTATTCGTCTACACTAGGATGAAATGTCCCCATTTTCTAAAATATTGTTCTGCCCATATGATATTCTGACTTTGAGTTTTAAATTTTAGTATGGAGCTTGACGTATCCTTACTAGTTTTGTACTAATGAGTGTAAAATCTAATTGCTATCCTGTTTCAATATGAAGCAAAAAAAAAGATTCCTGATTCATCTTTAAAAATTATTAGTAGACTAACTTGACAGGATTCTGCAAAGTAGACTTTCCATTCCTAGTGAGAAAAATGTCTGTTCATGGTTTGGGTTTGTTGTTGTTGTTGTTTAATTATAATAAAAAATACCAAAATAAATAAATCTGACTTTTTATAAAGAAAAATATGTTGAAGAAAAACCCATGATCCAGTTGCACAACCTAAAAGAAGGTAGCTAATCAGCAGGAGAATCCTGAGCTTTCTCATAGAATAAGATATGAATATATTAACTTAATTGGACACAAATGAAATTCTGTTTAATTTCTGATGGAAAAATAAACTTTTGTAGTCAATACTAAATAGAGTAATTAATATAATGATAAACAAAGTGTTCTCCAAAAATGAACCAATTTCACTGTAGCTGCTGACATCATCTTCATCTCATTCTTGGCAGAATTTTTTCTCTTAAAAGAATGTAAATAAATCATGTACATACACTACATATATGTGGAAAAAAATAATCTCCAGTTGCATGCACTAGGGAGAAGATGTGATTTTTCCTTTCCAGTGTACTTTTTAAAAATGAAAATAAGATAGAGGGCTGGCAATGGAAGATAGTGGATAAAAAGAAGAATGGCCAAAACTCAGTGTCAAAATGAAGAAACTATAAGTAGAATACTTAAAAACAAGAAAAAAACCCACCAAAAACAAGAACCCCACAACACCTATGGAAGGAGAAAACTGAAATGAAGAAAAGGAAGAGCTAAATCAGGAAAGAAGAATGCATCCTAAAGAAAAGTGAAATAAATAAATAAATAATTTTTAATTTAAAAAACAAAAGAAATTATGGCATATTAAACGTAATTTATGCTGCATATTTGCACAAATTTCATTGAAATGAATATCAAGAAAAATATTCTGAAAAAAAGATCTGTTCTGAAAATCCATTGCTGTTCTCTGATTAGAAGTTTTGATTTTAAATCATCATAATGTTCTTTCAAGATTGTATATTTTGAATATAATCCTAGGTAAAATTCACATGTTGCTAGAAACTATAAACTTTTAGTACAATTGTATATTAAGCCAAAGGAAATTTCAGTTTCAGATGTAAGAATTTTCAACAAACAAGTTAAAAAAAATCAACAAAAATGTATATTTTTAATTAGAAAATATGTTACAGAACACATTTTTTAAAAAAAGGAAATTTTATGTTTAAAAATTGAAGAATTTTAATGTTAAGAAGGAAGAAATCACACACAAGGAAAACTGTGTTATTTTTAAAGCAAGTATTACAGGTATTTTCCAGGGATTTGTACTAGGCACAGTGCAAGCCTGTCAAATGACTTGGGCTGAAAGAGCAAACTGCCTTTGTAAAATTAGTGCATTTTTAAAACATTTAAAGCTCTTCTTGGGCATAAAGATAAAACGTAGGTGAAACCACACTGTTAAATGTCATGCTAGCTGGTGCAGAATTGTATAGCTACTTTTAGAATAGCACAGTGTCCTGCAAATTCACAGCCTCACTAAGCAAAAAACATTACACATGTTTAATATTCAAGAACTATCTTGTAACATTTTTCACTTGATTTCTTAATCTCTTTGTTTGCTGTAATTCTGGAATATCAACACTTAATGAGTGATAGTCTACAGACCTTGCTGTTGTGATTCCTGATGTTCAAAAGTTCTTATGTTTTGCTTAAATGAAAAACTATTCCTCTGAGGCTGAATTTCCTAACAGATAGCTTTATGTCTAAAAATGGGGAAAGCTTATCAATCTTCAGAGCTGTTTTGAAAGGTGTGCTTTGAGGACCTCAAAGGAGCTGCAGTTTACTTTCATTCAGCAGGTAGGAACAACCTGATCTGGTGAGGTGTGCATTTCAGCACCTCATCCCACTCGCAGAAAGAGGATATGAATGCTTTGACACAGAAAATCTATTCTAAAACATGGCAATGAGCAAGCTACCTGGGAAATGATCACTCCCAAATCTTCTTCTTCATCAGTATCTTCTTCCAGAGCAAAAAAGGCTTCAATACCTGTAGACTGGAGCAAATAACACTTAGCACCTGAGTGCCAGCAGCAATACAGCAAGTCTTAAGCCAAAAGGAAGTCAATTCCAGAAAATTTCTCAGAAACAGACTAGTTTCTTGAAACCCGGAGGTATGTATGTAAAAGAAAATGTGATTATTCAACACTACAGGAGAAAGAAGGTCCACATGGGATTTTTAAAGAAGTGTTACTGCTTGATAACCAGTGCAGAGAGAGACATACGTCTTTAATTGATCCTAACCTGGAAACATGCAACATACAATCTGTGAGTTTTGCTCTAGACAGGTAGTTCCCTACTTTTGTGGGCATAACATTTTCTGAGGTCTCAGATATGGAACTGAAGTAGCAAATGTAATGAAAAGTAAAAAGTAAAGAACATTTTCAATGTACATATCTTTCAGCACATAACAATTTTGCCAAACTTTGCCTGCTTGGTACTTAAAAAAAAAAACATGAGCAGGAATTTCTTTTGGAGATCTGGTCTACAAATAGACAATTTTGATTTTGTGTTTATTTTTGATAGACACATTAGAAGGGCGGACCCATTTTTTTTATAAAAGTAAAAACTAGAAAATACTAAATAGATGGCCAAAGAGAAGGTAAAAGCAAGAGGGATAATTAAAAAAAAAATAAATTCAAATAACAAATCAAAATGTGTTACAGGTTCATCTTCTTGCTTATTTTTCTTTTATACGTACAAAACCCTGAAACGTTCACCTGNGAACCCCACAACACCTATGGAAGGAGAAAACTGAAATGAAGAAAAGGAAGAGCTAAATCAGGAAAGAAGAATGCATCCTAAAGAAAAGTGAAATAAATAAATAAATAATTTTTAATTTAAAAAACAAAAGAAATTATGGCATATTAAACGTAATTTATGCTGCATATTTGCACAAATTTCATTGAAATGAATATCAAGAAAAATATTCTGAAAAAAAGATCTGTTCTGAAAATCCATTGCTGTTCTCTGATTAGAAGTTTTGATTTTAAATCATCATAATGTTCTTTCAAGATTGTATATTTTGAATATAATCCTAGGTAAAATTCACATGTTGCTAGAAACTATAAACTTTTAGTACAATTGTATATTAAGCCAAAGGAAATTTCAGTTTCAGATGTAAGAATTTTCAACAAACAAGTTAAAAAAAATCAACAAAAATGTATATTTTTAATTAGAAAATATGTTACAGAACACATTTTTTAAAAAAAGGAAATTTTATGTTTAAAAATTGAAGAATTTTAATGTTAAGAAGGAAGAAATCACACACAAGGAAAACTGTGTTATTTTTAAAGCAAGTATTACAGGTATTTTCCAGGGATTTGTACTAGGCACAGTGCAAGCCTGTCAAATGACTTGGGCTGAAAGAGCAAACTGCCTTTGTAAAATTAGTGCATTTTTAAAACATTTAAAGCTCTTCTTGGGCATAAAGATAAAACGTAGGTGAAACCACACTGTTAAATGTCATGCTAGCTGGTGCAGAATTGTATAGCTACTTTTAGAATAGCACAGTGTCCTGCAAATTCACAGCCTCACTAAGCAAAAAACATTACACATGTTTAATATTCAAGAACTATCTTGTAACATTTTTCACTTGATTTCTTAATCTCTTTGTTTGCTGTAATTCTGGAATATCAACACTTAATGAGTGATAGTCTACAGACCTTGCTGTTGTGATTCCTGATGTTCAAAAGTTCTTATGTTTTGCTTAAATGAAAAACTATTCCTCTGAGGCTGAATTTCCTAACAGATAGCTTTATGTCTAAAAATGGGGAAAGCTTATCAATCTTCAGAGCTGTTTTGAAAGGTGTGCTTTGAGGACCTCAAAGGAGCTGCAGTTTACTTTCATTCAGCAGGTAGGAACAACCTGATCTGGTGAGGTGTGCATTTCAGCACCTCATCCCACTCGCAGAAAGAGGATATGAATGCTTTGACACAGAAAATCTATTCTAAAACATGGCAATGAGCAAGCTACCTGGGAAATGATCACTCCCAAATCTTCTTCTTCATCAGTATCTTCTTCCAGAGCAAAAAAGGCTTCAATACCTGTAGACTGGAGCAAATAACACTTAGCACCTGAGTGCCAGCAGCAATACAGCAAGTCTTAAGCCAAAAGGAAGTCAATTCCAGAAAATTTCTCAGAAACAGACTAGTTTCTTGAAACCCGGAGGTATGTATGTAAAAGAAAATGTGATTATTCAACACTACAGGAGAAAGAAGGTCCACATGGGATTTTTAAAGAAGTGTTACTGCTTGATAACCAGTGCAGAGAGAGACATACGTCTTTAATTGATCCTAACCTGGAAACATGCAACATACAATCTGTGAGTTTTGCTCTAGACAGGTAGTTCCCTACTTTTGTGGGCATAACATTTTCTGAGGTCTCAGATATGGAACTGAAGTAGCAAATGTAATGAAAAGTAAAAAGTAAAGAACATTTTCAATGTACATATCTTTCAGCACATAACAATTTTGCCAAACTTTGCCTGCTTGGTACTTAAAAAAAAAAACATGAGCAGGAATTTCTTTTGGAGATCTGGTCTACAAATAGACAATTTTGATTTTGTGTTTATTTTTGATAGACACATTAGAAGGGCGGACCCATTTTTTTTATAAAAGTAAAAACTAGAAAATACTAAATAGATGGCCAAAGAGAAGGTAAAAGCAAGAGGGATAATTAAAAAAAAAATAAATTCAAATAACAAATCAAAATGTGTTACAGGTTCATCTTCTTGCTTATTTTTCTTTTATACGTACAAAACCCTGAAACGTTCACCTGAAGTTCCCTTACTTCTTGAAGATCTTCTTATCATGGCCAAACCATTTTTTGTTTGCCCCGTTCAATATCTTCTCCCTTCCACTGAGATCACATGGAAACCCTTTTCTCCTAGTGAACATGTAAAAATGAGATCTGATGTCATTATCTCTTTGTGTATACCTTAAATGACTGGTTAGGAGGTTTTTTGGGTTTGGGGTTTTGTTTATTTGTTTGTTTTGTTTGGTTTTGGTTTTTGAGAGGGAGTATCTGTTTAGTTGAAATAAACACAGATTGGCAAAGAACTACTAAAAACTCCAAACAAAAGTTCAACTTAACATTAGCAGGAAAAGTGAACATAACAGATCAGGAGAATAATAAGGTTGAAGTCTACTGAGCTGTATAAGATTTTAAGTAATGTAAAATTTTGAGTGTTAACAAAGAATTCCCAGAGACGACTGAGAATCAAGTTAAGGAATCAGTAAAGAATACAAGAAAAAAAAAGGGTCATTCTAAAGATTAATTTAATTCCTTACACAAAATTTTCTATAAACTCAAGCTCACGTTACATAATCTCTATCTAAAATGTACACAAATAATTACTCTCTGTCATGTTCTTGCAATATATATTTACCACACTAGAGTGAATGAGGTTATGTAAGGGACAAATCAGGTCTTGAGGCTACGTGCAATTTGTCAGTGCTAGGGTAAATTCCTGGTTTAGAGTATTCATATTAAGCTAGAATGTATTCCATCTCTCATAAACCTTGTCCTGAGTATGTACCCAATTTATCTGCACTAGGGCGAGTTCTAAGATTACAGCATTTATATTAAACCTAAAATGTATCTCATCGCTCAGACGTATTCTCAAGACAGAATTCATTCCTCATAGAGCTTCATCAGCTTCAGTGGGCTTACTGACTGCGAATGAATTTGGCCCAATACCCTTACTAATGCAAATTTAAATAATTTTCTTTTAAGAGGTAGAGCTGAGAAAGTGACCTGTTATGTTCTCAGACTGATATTGAATGACGTCACTCAGTCAGAATCAACTATTGTGCCCATCCAAAATCAGATCAGTTTCTTGGATTAAAATAACTCAAATTAATAACTCTAATCTAAAAACTTCATTTTAAATAGTCTTTCAGATTATTTTCCAGTATCTCATGATGAAATCCATATTAATATATGAAAAATGAAATATGATTATTATTGTTAATTCCAAATAAATGTAAATATTTATTTATTGGTATGCTTGTCAAAAATAACAGTAACAATGAAAAGGTAACTCAAGGCTATGTTTAGTTGTGCTCAGCTATTTTCTTAGCAAAGAGCAAGGCAAGCAAACTAATGAATGAATTACGCCTTAAATAACTGGATTTTCTCAGTTTAAGCAGTATAGCAGTTTTCTAAGTTTAGAAATGCTTAGAAGTCACCTTCTTGATATGCTTTATATAGCAGAACCAAACTTAACGTGACAGCACCTTTTTTAGTTGGTTTGTTTGGCTGGTTGGTTTTTGTTTTCCTTTTCAGAACCTTATCAGTGCGACCTAGTAAGTGGACTCCCAGCCAGAGGTAGCATGCAAGGTACTCCCTTACTTGGGTTATCATGTGTAGGAAGTGTTATTGTAGGAAAACAAGCCTCCCATAAAAGTAACCACTACCCTCTACTCATTGAAGGTCAGCTCATATCAGCCTCTTTCCCTTCCTTCCTTCCTTCCTTCCTTCCTTCCTTCCATCCTTCCTTCCTTCCCCTTTTCTGGCAGGCAGCCTTTCAGCCACTCTTCCACAAGCCTCTAACGCTGCATGGGGTTGTTTTTGTTATTATTATATATTATTATTAAGAAAGAACAATAGATTCTTCAGTATAAACAATACTATATACATGGCAGGTACTGTGAGACAAGACAACATTCATGGATAGGTGTTTCATTTGATCCTTTCTGTACTAAATGTTGAGATTATTGTCTTGGTTCTGGAAATCTTGCTGCTTCCCCATTTTTGTGTTCAAATGGAATTTCCTGGATCAACCCTTGTTGGCTAATTTCATAGGAAAACAAGGGGATATAATAAGAGTTTCTCTTACTTTATTTTAATAACTACTTGTTAGACATGACCTTTTAAGACAGGTTTTTTTATTTATTCCACCAACCCACCTCCAAGGTGAATGGAAAGGTAAGTAAAGAACATGAGAGAAGCTAGAATGCACCGTGATGACCGAGAAGGGCAAGAACAGTATATTTTCTGGATGTGCAGAAACTATATGACAGGAGACAAGGCTTACATGTTCAGAACTTAGGGGCATAGCTCAAGGATATTTTTTTCTTATAAACTATGATTGTGTTTATTTAATTTTCATTCATACCATAAGTACACAGAATGTGTCACAGGAGATAAGCACATTTCAAGAATGCAAGCTTGAAGATAATTAAAGGTATATCTTGAAGCCACAAAAATCAGAAATTGAGTTCCTATGGATTTCTCCAAAAGTAGGATTGGAGATGCATAACAAACAAGCTTTGCTCAGAGTGAATAAGTAAGTACTTGTAATTAAAGTTCAAGACACTGTAATTGTTTTGATATATGAATGCAGGGAGAAAAATAATGTAAGAAACAAAATATGGCTGAGGAGATTTAATGAGAGACTTCTCAGTCATCTAAGAAACTATTACGTAAAGACAGGAACAAGTCAGTGAAGAATCACAGACTCATTTAAAGATTGTTTATAGGAAATCAAGTCTGGAAAAAGAAAAAAAACCAAAAAACACTTGAAACAAAAAAAGAGGAATACTAATTGGGGAGAGTCAGAGATGTGTAGGCACAGAGAATATTTTTTATTTAGCAGATTATCTAGCTTTTTAGTTTACAAATCTGTGAGCTCACAAGTCCAAAGTTGAAATGAAGCAACAAACTACAACCTGCATGCAACCTGGAGAAAATTCTCTGAGTTTTAAGTTAGTCATGTTAACCAATCCAGCAGTATAAGTAGGTTACTTAGATAACCTAGCTACATTGTGATAAACACATTATGTCTTCCCATACAACTTATTTCTCATATCCTAGTCCTTGAGAACCAGAATAATTGTACCGGGTAAGGCTGTGTTAACTTTCTTTGGAGAAGCCCATATGGTGCAGTGCTTTGCATTTGTGGCTAGAACAGTGTTGATAACACACCAGTGTTTTAGCTATTGCTGAGTAGTGCCTGCACAGCATCAAAGCTCTCTCTCCAACCCAACTCCCTGCCCCAAAGGTGCATAGGCTGGTTGCGGGCAAGAGGTTGGGATGGGACACAGCTGGGACAGCTGACCCGAACTGACCAAAGGGATATCACATACCATACAATGTCGTGTTCAGTAATAGAAGCTGAAGGAAAGGAGGAGGATGCATGAACATTTGTAGTTACAGCATTTGTCTTCACACACAACCACTATGCTAAGTCTTTGCTTTCCAGAAAGTGCCTGGACATCTCCTTGCTGATGGGGAGTAGTTTTTGCTTTGTTTCTGTGTGTGGCTTTTGCTTTTTGTATTAAATTGCTTGTATCTCAGCCAACAAGTTTTTCTGTCTTATTTTCACCCGCTGTCCTGTTGAAAAGGGGAGTGAAAGAGCAATTTGGTGGGAGTTTGGCAGCCAGTCAAGGTCAACCCACCATCATAACATTCCCATTTTGGTTTATGGAGAGAATAAAATGGGTGTTTGTAACAAGAAAATGAATATTGGTCAACAACTATTTTAATTAATAAGTAAGAAAAAGATCAAAACTAGTACTTACAAATGCCTGGAAAAGTCTTTGACATAAATTAAACCATGAAGTATGAAAGTATATACGCAACCAGTTAGGGCAGATGAAGAAATTTTTGCAAAATCTGAACAAACAAAAATATATTCTAAAAAACAGATGGAATTAGAGTAATTAAAGAATCACCAATAACTACTGTTGATTACTTTAAACTGACAGGATACAAAAATGAAAGGCAGACATAAAAACTAAATCAATAAAAGAGAATGGCTGTTTCTGGTAAACATAAAACAAGAATTGTCGAAGGTCAGTAAAAATTGTAATGCCTACATTATTGAATCTTTGTGTGGTAAAAATATAAGTAATGTAGTATCATATCATTACACTCCATTTTGAGAATCCCTTTCCTACATGATTTTCAAAGTTATTTATTAGAACTAAAAGTGTTCCCTTATAATAAAAAAGAAACTACTGATTACAATGAGATGTTGCAATTATCATCACCTTGCATTAAAGATGACATTTCTGCTCATGATTTGAGTTATTTACTCAAGATGCAATCATGAAAATAGGATGTATCAACAATAAAATAATTAATTAAGTTCCCCCCTGAAAAAAAAAATTACAATGATCATATTTTCCTATTGAAAAGTACTAGACATGGTGATAGTTACTGATATGTACAGTGAAAATGAAAATCTTTTGTAAAAAGGAAAGGAATCACTTCTGATAAAAACTCATGAGATTCAATGTTTGTGAATTAAGGTAGAAGCCAGAAGCTAACATTTTATCCTGCTGGAAAACTCTGGGAGCAAAAAGAATATAGTCGTCATTCTTCATTTTAAGTTAAATATATAACCTCAGGGTAACAAGCAGGGATTACTCCTTGCCTGAGGAAAAGAACCTAAACAACCAACATGTTAAATGCTATCTCACCAGTCACAAGACAGTACTAAAAATATCACTGAAAGCTGGAGAAAAAGTTGTGGTTCTAGCTGTGGAATTTTAAGGGGCGAGAAAAAGAAAATTCTCGTCTTGTTCTGTAAGAGCATCAGGAAGAAATAGAAATAAAGCCCACGAAGTATAAGTTAGTACATGCAAGGAATTTGATTTCCACAGAAAGATGTGGGAAGTTGAGTCTGAAAAAATCTTAGTGGAAAATGAAAAGAGAAGAGGGAAACTGTATTGTCAAAGAATTCAGAGTTCTTAAGTACAACTGATTTTTTCTTTATGTCAATCTCTGCTGTAAACTACTAAATGAAGGTAAGATTAAAAAAAAAAAGTGCCTTCAGAGTTATTAAAATGTTTGCATTCAAACTACTCAGCATTTACAGAAAACTTGAAACTTTCTTTGTTGCCATTAAGGCAATATATAAATATACCAGCTTAAATTTAGTCAGACTTTCTTACGTACGGTAATTTGCATGAAATAACTTGGAAAGCAATTTGCTCATAAGTCTTCTCAATAAGATAAAAACAAATTTTTGTGGTGAAAAGGAAGCATTTCAAGTGAATAAAAGGATTGTGATTTCTCAGCCCTACCACCTTTCATCCACAAAATAGTGTATATATTCACATGTATGAGGGTTGTTGTATGTTTGGGGGTTTTTTTGGCTTTGACTTTGGCTTTCCATGGAAGCTCTTCCCTTTCTGGTTTAGACTTACTTAGGTAAGTTCTTGAAGGGAATCATCAACTCAAAACCACTACAATGCACCAAACTAGATACCAGAGCTATACTGTCTGGAAGTTTCAATGGATTCCTGATTTAATGCTCTGAGTCTAGCAAACCATTGAACACAAGTGAATCATCATCGCTGCCATTCTCAGTGTTGCCAATCAAAAGTCCTTTATGTTAACAAAATCTTCTGTTATTTTAAAAAATACTATTTAGCTGTAGATACAACAGGTTTTAATTACACAGCTATTTTATTAAAAGCACATTGTTCTTATTACATATAGAAAATGCAAAGAAAAAATTACATAAAATATTATACCTTCTATATTATGCATTATATACTATATCCTTCGTAATGTATTTTCATACCTGAAAAGATGTACCATGGACAAAGAGGGAGTTTGAGCAGAGCTCCAAGGGTTAATTTGTTATGTGATTTATTAACAGAGACTATAAAGCAATTTTAAAAATAAAACACTTTTTTTTTTTCCCCTGCTGAAGTAAATTGTTCAAATTAAGTGCTTCTTCAAGGTCACAGAAGTAAAAGTTTGCTTTTTTGAGTCTTCATATATCTAAAGAGAAAATTCTAAGAAATTCCCTAAAGGAAATAATTACTTTGATAAACAACCTTTATTGAATATAGTTGGAGGAGTATTTCTTCAGGGTACATTGCAGTTGAGATATTTTTCAATGGAATTAATTAAAGCCCTGTTCAAACCACCTTTCTTTATTTTCTAAGTAAGTCATTTGCTGTCCAACACAAAATCAAATTGAGTGTAAACCAGAATCAATTTGTCTGACAGTGAAATCATGAAAACTCATACTTAATTGAAAAACTTTAGTTTTATTTATCTTAAGTGAAGGACACCATGGGCGTGATGTACTAAATTAGGTGGATGGCACATTTCTGTAAACCTTGGATTATAGTTGAGCTATATCATAATGAAAACATGTTTTTAGTATCCTTGGACACTGTTCAGAAATATTTATGTCCTTTTCTTGCAACCAGAGACAGAGCTATCACTATTTTTAGACGCTGTTTGGAGAGTCAAATCTCTGTGCCCACACTAGGTGTAGCTTAACTACAAGCACTTGCAGACCACAGTCATGGTAGACTTGACAATTCACATAATTCTATATAGAATTATAGATCTATTCTAATTTTAGTTAATATAAATGAAATTTTAATTCATATGTACAGATGTCAATAAAATAGTAAGCATTATTTAAATATGTTTATTTTCACATATTTTAAATTCAAATATAGGGAAACTGAGGATGAGATATAATGATTAATATAAGAAGTAATAGATTAATTATTTGTAAATTTAAAGACAGTAATTTTAAAATGGATACTATTGACCTCTCTAAACATGTTGAAAGAATAAAGTATTTCAACATCCAGTGTAGCTTGTGTGTAGAATCATGGAATCATAGAATCATAGAATGTTAGGGGTAGGAAGGGACCTCTGGTGATCATCTGGTCCAAGCCCCCTGCCAGAGCAGGTCCACCTACAGCAGGTTGCACAGGGTGGTGTCCAGGCCGGTTTTGAATGTCTCCAGAGTTGGAGACTCCACCACCTCTCTGGGCAGCCTGTACAAGTGCTCTGCCACCCTCAAAGTCAAGAAGTTCCTCCTCAGATGAGGAACTTCAGAATGAACTTCTTATATTCAAGTTTGTTCTGTCGTGATCCAAAAGGGAGCTGTTCCCTTCCCTTGGGACTAAAAACCAAGTTCGTGATCCCCTTGGACAGAATTAAGGTGAAACAACACCAGCCAAGCAATTTTATGATTTATAAATACAATGACTCAACAACAACTATGTAACTGGAAACAATACAAGGCATATGCGTAGGAACAATAACTCACTAACAACTACTTAACAAGATAACATGGATTGGAAAAGTACGTCCCATGCCATAAGTTTCTAAGGAGAAAGAGAGAAGGAGATAGAAATGTTACAGCAAGAGGGAGAGAGAGAGGGAGAGAGAGAGAGAGAGAGAGAGAGAAGAGAAAGAGATATCACCACCCGCGGATCCAGTAGCATCCCATTGGTCTTCTTCACTTTGGGTATTTTGGTGGTGGGGGTCCCCATTTGAGCTTCTCGTGGTACCGTTTTTATACAGTTCCAGTCCCAAAGTCTCTTCCCGATTCCAGGAAACATCTCTTCGGCAATGGCGGATGCAGCCTGTTTTTGCAAGCTCAGCGCATTCTGAAGCAGTTAGCCGGCGACAGGCAAAACCACAGGGCATGAGAGCAGAACTAACTGTCCTGCCTCTGCGGAGCTGGATATCGGCATCTGCTTCCTTTGTGGTTATCGCCAGTTATGTGCCTATGTCTGCAAGAGATGATAATCGATCGTCAAAGCTTGCACATTCCCGTACCAAGAAATGTTTAAGGTAACTATATCCATCCATTACAGTACCCATTATCCATTGTACCAATGTGCACTAACATTGTCTATAAATACAGTCAACATGTGAACAAATCTTTGCAAATTCTTTCCTGAAAATAATGTATTAACAGATGTGGACCAGATCTGTCTGCATCATATCAGTCTTACTGTGATTTGGTTTGTGCTGACAAGGGACCACTATGTCAGTCTCATAAAATCTGAGATTTTTTTCTCATGCACCAAAAGTCAATCAGGATTGGCTAAAAGTCTTTTTGGTTTGTGCCTAAAAGACAGGATATGCACAAGGACTTGCAGTTAAATTGTAAAGATAAGTAAATACTAAAAATCATGGTGGTAAAAAAAAAAAAAGAAAAAATAGTTTTAAAGAAATTAAAAAAGTGCTGGATAAAAACATTCAGTGCAAACTGTTGCAATCTGGAATCATACACCAAAACCCACTTTGCTAAAGTAACAAGTAGGATTGAAATAAATCTTGATCACTACTGTTGCACCATACAACAAATGTTCTAATGTCATGCTCTAAAGTTTTTGTTAGTTATATGCAGAAATAATCGTAGAATCACAGAATCATAGAATCACTTGGGTTGGAAGAGACCTTCAAGATCATCGAGTCCAACCATAAACTTATGCCAAAACCACCCCTAAACCATGTCCCTCAGCACCATGTCTACCTGTCTTTCAAATACCTCCAGGGATGGTGATTCCACCACCTCCCTGGGCAGCTTGTTCCAATGCTTGATAACCCTTTCGGTAAAGAAATTTTTCCTAATATCCAACCTAGACCTCCCCTGGCACAACTTGAGGCCGTTTCCTCTTGTCCTGTCGCTTGTTACTTGGGAGAAGAGATTGACCCCCACCTTGCTATAACCTCCTTTCAGGTAGCTGTAGAGAGTGATAAGGTCTCCCCTCAACCTTCTCTTCTCCAGACTAAACAATCCCAACTCTCTCAGCCGCTCCTCGTAAGACTTGTTCTCTAGACCCCTCACCAGCTTCATTGCCCTTCTCTGGACACGCTCCAGCACCTCAATGTCTCTCCTATACTGTGGTGCCCAAAACTGAACACAGTACTCAAGCTGCAGCCTCAGCAGTGCTGAGTACAGGGGCACAATCACTTCCCTGCTCCCACTGGCCACGCTATTCTTGATACAGGCCAAGATGCCATTGGCCTTCTTGGCCACCTGGGCACACTGCTGGCTCATGTTCAGCTGACTGTCTACCAGGACCCCCAGATCCTTTTCTGCCAGGCAGCTTTCCAGCCACTCTTCCCCAAGCCCGCCTGTAGCGCTGCCTGGGGTTGTTGTGACCTAAGTGCAGGACCCGGCACTTGGCCTTCTTAAACCTCATCCCATTGGCCTCAGCCCATCAATCCAGCCTGTCCAGATCCCTCTGCAGAGACTTCCTACCCTCAGGCAGATCAACACTCCCGCCTAATTTGGTGTTGTCTGCAAACTTACTGAGGGTGCACTCAATCCCCTCATCCAGATCATCCATAAAGATATTAAACAAGACTGGCCCCAAAACTGAGCCCTGAGGAATGCCACTTGAGACCTGATGCCAACTGGATTTAGCACCGTTCACCACAACTCTCTGGGCTCGGCCATCCAGCCAGTTTTTAACCCAGCAAAGAGTCCACCTGTCAATGCCATGGGCTGCCAGCTTCTCCAGCAGAATGCTGCAGGAGACTGTGTCAAAGGCCTTACTGAAGTCCAAACAGACAACATCCACAGCCTTTCCTTTATCCACCAGGTGGGTCACCTGGTCATGACAGGAGATCATGTTGGTCAGGCAGGACCTGCCCTTCGTGAATCCATGTTGGCTGGGCCTGATCCCCTGCTTGTCTTTCACTTGCCATGTGAGTGCACTCAGGGTGAGTTGTTCCATAACGTTTCCTGGCACTGAGGTCAGGCTGACAGGTCTGTAGTTGCCTGGATCCTAACCTTTTCTGGTTACTGTATCTCATTTGCATATTTAATGTCAAAAAGCTGAGCCAGATGTGGCATGAGGAAGGAATTTTCCCCAGTTTAAGTTGTGAAGGTCCCCATTTTTTCCTCTGGAGCATGACACTGACCTTTCTTGTAAGAGAGTTCGTATTTCCCCACGGGTCTTCTAGCAAGGAGATGAAGGGCTTTTTCACAATATGTAAATAATTAATAGGTATTAAATCTTGGACCTGAAATTTAGAATCAAGAAAGAATCCCTTTGTGACAATAGCATATTTTGTCATTTTTTGTCTTTGGGAATTCTGCCAAAATTTAGCTAATTTAAATGCCTTTGAAAAATCCCTGCTCATCAGATATGCTGAGAATTGACATTTTACTTTTCAGCAACGCTAATCTCTTAAGAGTTACATATTTGACTCATGGTAAAGAAACCTGAATGGGATATATTCAGTTCAGGGCTTCTGAGGCTGTTTGAAACATACGGATTATAACAGGGAGCTTATATTAATTGAGGGAGAGAGCTGCTGAAGGAATGAATCTGTTTCATTATCATAGATAATGAGACTGGGCAAGATTTAGAATACAAATTGGATAAGGAGTGTCAGGAAAGATTTGGGAATCCACTGGGGAATATTGTCAAGTTTTACAGGGCAAAAGGCTGAGAGGGACAGGTAAATACACTGTGGACTTTGGAAAAAGAAACAAAGACTTGAAAGATATGAGAAAATTCTGGTTGCCAGAGAACACGGACTGGAATGGGAATGCCATTCCAGAATGGTAAAATGGTGTTTTCATACAATCCTGGGATAAACAGCCTGAAGTTAGAAGTATTGAAAGTCAGGTTGGATGGGGCTTTGAGCAACCTCGTCTAGTGAAAGATAAACCTGCCCACGACAGGGGGACTGGACTAGATAATTTTTAGAGTCTCTTCCAACCTAAATCATTCTATGGCTCTATGATTCTATGCAGCGAGGACTCTAGAACTGCTGAGGTGGGAAGAATGGACAGGGTGAGGGAAATTAAGAGGAAACACAGCTAGACAACGTCAACCTTGAGAAGATTGACAGGGTGAAGAAAATGGGAGTGAAGGGAAGTCAGTTTCTGTTTTTTTAAAGGTAAAATCCATAGTTCCTTACTCTGACTATTTCTTGTGTATAATAAGAAAATCACTAACACATGTGTCTCGGGAATGTGTGTTGGATGTCATTAGTTCTTACCACACCATTCATTGGATATGATATGGAGTTGTGTGATATTGTTTAATTCACTAGCTTCAGGGATCTGAAAGACTTCGAGACTGTGGTGACAGTTTTGAGAACTTAAATGATAGAATTTCAGTCTTTTTTTTTAAATTTTTTTCCCTAGCTAGAGGAATTACAGCCACAGAAGCATGTACAACTGCATTTAAATCTACTCAAAATATTTGTGAATAAGAACTGTTTTAAGGTGGAAACATTACACACTTGAAATTTAGAAAATGTCTGACTGAGTTGCCTATGCTTCATATGACCTGACCTCCCTTCCACCTTTTTAGAAGTATGGTTTCCAATTAATCACAGTGACAACCCAGGCAGGCTCTTGTACTTTCAAAGAAAGCTTGGGAGATATAAAAAAAATGAAAGCAAGTATAACCTCAGTTCCATAGCATGTACTCTGTATATCAAAAGCATTAAAGTTACTGCTGTGTAGAGCAATATAAAATACCACAGGTGAAAAAAGGGAGAACTACAGATACAGAAAATGCAGTTCTTTTAATTAACCATGCATAACAGTCGGTAACCTCTCTCTCCTCTGCAATGTTGCTACGAGCTTTGCATACCTGACTACAGTATGAGAACAGTTACCACTGCTTGGAGGGCAAGGAAAGTGGCTACAGTGGTAATGACAGAGATTGCATTTAGTCCTTAGCACTAATTGCGGGCTGTGTTCAGTAATGGATTTGCTGTATTCCCATACCCACAGCTTTTGTTTCATTAGGACAGCCAGAATATCAACCTTTCGTAATCTGATGAAAGAAAAATGTTGGCTCTCATTTCAAGAAAGTGCTTAATCATGCACTAATTTTGAGTATGTGGTAAAGTTCTCCGAATTTAAATGCCTGCTCTGTGGAACTGAATCTTAATAAGAGGACAGCTGAGAATGGAGGTACTTTTCCACATATTTCAAGGGCAATCAGACAACACACATAGGTCATATATAGGCAGGCTTGACAATCATTCAAAATAATAACATTTACCAACACTTTCACAAAAAATATTTCTCCATTCCTTCCTTGTGGTAGAATTAACCCCTTTTCATTTTAGATGTATAAAATCTAGGCCTTTAGTGCACATAATTAAAAAATACCTTTCTAGTCAGCAGAGAAAAACACCTCTAGGGAGAAACTGATCTGAAAAAATGTATAAATGGTATCTTTACTTCTCTGGTGACTAAAAAGGACCCCAGACGTTTGGCCTTGATAAGACACTTAGACTTGAGGTGGCTAAAAAAAGGTGACATGACCCTCATTTTTGATGTCCAAAAAGAAACAGCCACCAAAGGTGAACCTATATTCTTCATATAGACTCTGTAAGCTGACATCAAATCTGTCAAATCTAGACCTGTAAATCTAGTGCATTGATGCACAAATTGTTTGGCACAAATTTGACTCAGCTTGAGGTCATAAACTGGGTATGCTGGATCACACAACCCTGAATTTTTACCTAATAAACACTATCTGTGTGGTAAGACTTGCTGTCTGACTGATAGTGAAATATAGATAAGATAATCCTGACTGCTGTAAGAGTTACTGACTTTGGTCAACACATGAAGTGATTTGTGGGTTTGCAGTTCTTCCTGCCCACAGCTCCGTGATTTGTAGCACTACACATAGGGACATCTCAAAAGTCTGTCCACCTCTTCCTTCAGTATTGTCAAATCAAAGTGAAATATACACAAGGTATAACTGTCTACGAAAATTGTTTTAGCTCCTTGCAGCTTACCTACTTTTTATGTTTTTTTCTTCATTTCTTTTATTTCCTGCACTCTCTCATTATTGCATCAGTTTGGCTCCCTGCCACTGCTGAGCCATGAGTTACACCTTTAGAAGAACCTAATCGTTACTGTGTTGGTTGCATGAAGCTGATTTCAGCAGATAATAACCCTGAAGAAACTGTGAAAATGGTTCCACAACTAGATCCCAAAGTGAGCAGAGGGAGAAAAGGGGTATTTACAGGTAAAAATTGGTAATATGGAAATACATAGGTGGTATTTATTGGGGTTTTTTGGTTTTGTAACTATGTGTAAAAAAAAAAACCCCAACATATACTTAGTATATAAATAAATCAGTCACCTGGACAGGCTGGAGAGTTGGGCAGGGAAAAACCTAATGAAATCCAACAAAAGTAAGTGTAGGGTCCTGCACCTGGGGAGGAATAACCCCGTGCACCAGTACAGGTTGGTGGCTGATCTGCTGGGAAGCAGCTCTGCAGAGAAGGGCCTGGGTGTCCTGGTTGACAACAGGATGACCATGAGCCAGCAATGTGCCCCTGTGGCTAAGAAGACCAATGGCATCCCAGGGTGCATCAAGAGGACTGTGGCAAGCAGGTCGAGGGAGGTCATCCTCTCTCTCTACTCTGCCCTGGTGAGACCACAACTTGAGTACTGTGTCCAGTTCTGGGCTCCCCAGTTTAAAAAGGACAGGGAACTGCTGGAGAGGGTGCAGTGAAGGGCCATGAAGATGCTTAGGGGTCTGGAGCATCTTTCTTATGAGGAAAGGCTGAGGGAGTTGGGTCTTTGTAGTCTGGAGAAGAGAAGGCTGAGGGGGGATCTCAGCAATGTCTACAAATACTTAAAGGGAGAGTGCCAGGAGGAGCGGGCCAGGCTTTTTTCAGCAATGCCCAGCGGCAGGACAAGAGGAAATGGACACAAGCTGGAACACAGGAAATTCCGTCTGAACATAAGAAACAACTTTACTTTGAGGGCAGCAGAGCACTGGAACAGGCTGCCCAGAGAGGTGGTGGAGTCTCCAACTCTGGAGACATTCAAAACCCATTGGATGCCATCTTGTGCAACCCACTGTAGGTGAACCTGCTCTGGCAGGGGGGTTGGACCAGATGATTTCTAGAGATCCCTCCCAGCCCTTAACATCGGGGTTAATTGCCTACAGCATTACATTGCTTTCACCTGGGGTGCACAATTTTGACAGGTGTTCTAACTTTATTCTTTCTGAAGGTTGTATTTAAACTTGAATTTAATTTGTTTGACATTTGAGTATTCTCCCAGTGTGAGATGTGTCGTAAAACTGTGCATATGATCAAACAGCTTAGGGATTCATTATAAAACTCAGATATACATTTATTAAGTTCGAAGAGAATGTGGTATCAGAGGCTTACATTGTCAAAGTATCTAATCAATAGAAGAGGACAGAGACTAGGTAAAATGTGATAATAATATCAAAACCCGAATTTCAGTAGTTTAAAAAAATAATACTGTACAAGGTCTAACTTAGAAAGAAGGAAAATACTGTACACAAATTCTTTTTTGCACAATAGGGGTTTTTTCACATTACACATTAGAAATAATACAAAAGTTTCCATTGCAACATTATATAATTTATTAAGCAAAGTTCATCCCAATCGACTGGGCTGCCTTTGCAGCTCTGTTGCATCATCACCATCCAGATGATACAGGCAATGGTTTCTAATGAGGCAGAGAAGCACGGAAACTTATTACTTTTCCTAAGAAACCAAAGCTACGTTCTAATGGGTAATTTAGACAAAGGCAGAGTTGTCATCAAGGAGGAACTCTTAGTATAGCTATATTTTAAGAGAAAACTGAGCGATTTTTTTTCTCACATTTCCTTAACCAACAACACTAAACCTTAATGAAACCATTAAATATATCACCATTGCTAATTGTATTTATAGAGTTTGAATTTTTGGGGCAGGATTTGTTAAATGAGACAGAACAGCCACAGTAGCTGACTTTTATAACTGTTACAGAATCAGAGAATCATATAGGTTATGATTCAACTGTTGTTGAATCTGTTAACCTAGCACTGCCAAAAACACCACTGAACCATGTCCCTAAGCAGCACATCTACACATCTTTTAAATACTTACAGGGACGGAGACTCAACCGCTTGCCTGGGCAGCCTGTTCCAATGCTTGATAACCCTTTCGGTGAAGATGTTTTTCCTCATATCCAATTTAAACATCCCCTGGCATAACTTGAGGCTGTTTTCTCTTGTCTTATTGCTTGTTCATTGGGAGAAGAGACTCCACCTCATTACAAACTCCTTTCAGGTAGCTGTAGAGAGCAACAAGGTCTCCTCCCCTCAGCCTACTTTACTCCAGGCTAAACAACCACAGTTCCCTCAGCTGTTCCTCATAAGACTTGTGCTCTAGACCCTTCACCGGCTTTGTTGCCCTTCTCTGGAAACTCTCTAGCACCTTAATGTCTTTCTTGTAGTGAGGGGCCCAATACTGAACACAGTATTCAAGGTGCAGCCTCACCAGTGCTGAGTACAGGGGAACAATCACTTCCCTATTCTTGCTGACCACACTTATACAAGCCAGGATGCTGGTGACCTTCTTGGTCACCTGGCCACACTACTGGCTCATATTCAGCTGACCATCAACCAACACCCCCAGGTCCTTTTCTGCCAGGCACCTTTCCAGCCACTCTGTAGTGCTGCATGGGGTTGTTGTAACCCACATGCAGGACCCAGACCTTGGCCTTGTTGAACCTCATGCCATTGGCCTTGGCCCATCAATTCAGCCTGTCCAGATCCCTCTGTAGAGTCTTCCTCAAGCAGACCAACACTGCTAACCAACTTGATGTCATCTGCAACTTATTGAGGGTGCACTCAATCATAGAATCATAGAATTGCTTAGGTTGGAAGGGACCTTAAAGATCACCTAGTTCCAACGACCGTGCCATGGCCAAGGACACGCTCCACTAGACCACATTGCTCAAAACCCCATCCAGCCTGGTCTTGAACACTCCCAGGGATTGGCCATCCACAGTTTCCCTGGGCAACTTCTTCCAGTGACTCACCGCCCTCAGAGTGAAAAATTTCCTCCTGAGATCTAATCTAAATCTACTCTCTTCCAGTTTGAAGCCATTACCCCTCGTCCTATCACTACATGCCTTTGTAAAAAGTCCCACTTCAGCTTTGCTGTAGGCCCCCTTCAGATACTGGAAGGCTGCTATAAGGTCTCCCTGGAGCCTTCTCTTCTCCACGCTGAACAATGCCAACTCTCAACCTGTTTTCACAGGAGAGGTGCTCCAGCCCTCTGATCCTCTTTGTGGCCCTCCTCTGAATTTGCTCCAACAGGTCCATGTCCTTGTTGTGTTGAGGACTGCAGAGTGAGTCTTGGTGACATGGGCAGTGCCATTGAATGCACTCTCAGCAAGCTTGCTGACGAGACCAAGCTCTGTGGTGTGGTTGGCATGCTGGAGGGAAGGGATGCCAACCAGAGGGACCTGGACAGGCTTGAGAGGTGGGAACACGAAAACCTCATGAGGTTCAACAAGGCCAAGGGCAAGGTCCTGCAGGTGGGTCAGGGCAATCCTACGCACAAATGCAGGCTGGGTGGAGAACAGATGGAGTCCAGCACTGAGGACAAGGACTTGGGGTGTATTGGTGGATGAGAAGCTCAACATGAGCCAGCAATGTGAGCTCACAGCCCAGAAAGCCAACTGCATCCTGGGCTGCATCCAAGGAAGTATGCCAGCAGGACAAGGGAGGTGATTCTACCCCTCTACTCTGCTTTCTTGAGATCCCACCTGGATTACTGCATCCATCTCTGGGACCTCAATATAAGACGGATGTGGACCTGTTGGAGCATGTCCAGGCCAGGACCATGAAGATGGGGTTGTTCAGCGTGGAGAAGAGAAGGCCCTGGAGAGACCTTATAGCAGCGTTTCAATACCTGTTTGGCGCTGACAGAAAAAATGGAGAAGGACTCTTTATCAGGGAGTGTAGTGATAGGATGAAGGATGGGTTTTAAACTGGAGGAGGCTAGAGTTAGATTAAATATTAGAAATAAATTCTTTACTGTGAGTATGGTGAGACACTGGAACAGGTTCCCCAGAGAACTTGTTTAGGCCCTGTCCATGGAAGCGCTCAAAGCCAGGCTGGATAGAGCTTTGAGCAACCTGGTCTAGTGGAAAGTGTCCCCATCGCAGGGGGGATTGGAACTAGACAATCTTTAAGGTCTCTTCTAACACAAACTATTCTATGATTCTGTGATTCTATGATTCTGTGATTCTATGAAGGGAGAGAACGAGGGAAGGAAAACATTCTGGGAAACATGAATGATATAAACATATTTCATTTAACTGCCAATAAGAGAAGAGTTATCCAATATTTTGAGCACTCATACTAGCATTCCTTGAAACACAAGTAAATATATGTGGACTAGATTAAGTGTCATGATTGCAAAATGTGGGGTTTTTTACTATTTATATCACCTTCTTTTGAAATAAAATATTGGTCTTAAAGATTGGGTCATTTTCAGAGGAGATCAGATAAAGATTTACAGAAATAGTGACATCAGTCTGAATGTCAGCAGACTTCATCTCGCTATTGATCTTGCTAATCAGATAGGTCTTGTTTGTGAGCCTAGATATTAGCAGAAAGTTTTAGTTAGTTAGTGAGGAAATATAGCCATGACAACAGAACAATTTAATCTTTCACGATCACTCTGAAAAAGGTGGTCTTTCTGACATTGTTCTGCAAACCATGCCATAATGGCAGAAACTCTGACATAATATGGCTAAGGGCACCACAGTATGATGTAAGATGATTAAAATTTTTGACCATCAGGAAGATTTTTCATCAGTCTTATGCAGTGCTATGAATAACAACAATGAATCAAAGAGTCTATAGAGTACTCTTCAGAATAGGAATATATTCTTACTTTAATAAGGTGATATTCTAGCTCATATTACAATTTCTTTTCATGAGCATACAGGTAACAGTATAAGGAATGTGAAGTACCATAATATCTTGGTAGAAACTGAAGGTCATGATTAAAAGATTAATATTTACAATTGTGGGAACATAATAGAAATATTTTTCCTTTTTTTTTATTTATTTTTTTTTTAATAGCAGCAGTAATTCCTTTAGATACAAAATAAACAAATTAACAAAATCAGAAGGGCATTTTTAAGTCCAGCACTAGTATTCTCTAACACTAAGCAATAAAAGTGTCATCAGTCAGGACACAGTACTGCTTGCTTGGACGTCAGGACACTGTATTGTTGTGCTTTGTTAAAATCATTATTTGAATTTTGATAAAACAGCTGTAAATGCTAAAAAAAAAAAAAAAAAAAGGAAAAAAAACCCAAAACCCTGAAACACCCCCCAAAAAAAATTTGTGCTGAACACTTAAGAATGAAAAGACTGTTAAATGCTCCTTATTTATTCCTTCATTTTACTTCTACCTTATTCAGATTTTTATTGTATTTTTTAAGAACCATCCTCATTGGGATAAACATTGAATGCAAGTAATTAAAACAGTTATTGAACTAGAGAACATTTTTTGGGAATATTTAGGAAGCATTCTTCTAACATGCTTAGGAATATGTTTGTTGTACAAGACTTGAACAGGGAACATGTTCAGCTGGCATTTTTTCCTTGTCTGTGATATAATACCTAGACATAATATCCTCTACCATTTTTGTATTAAATATTCCTTATTAAAGGATTAATCACAGGAACGATCATAAGAATCATAGGAATACACATAGGCTGTCTGTCAATGTCAACTTTATACGTTACATTTTCCTCATAAAAGCAAGATAATTAAATCCAAGCTATGGAATTCACAGAATCACTTGATTGTATCATCAGATGCAGAGCTTAAACCATAGTCTGCCTGGATTATCCTGCTTAAATGGATTGAGATGAATAGATAATAGTGGAGACCTGGTCTGTAAATATATAAATACGTTTGGAGAAAATTATAAGGCTCTATATGCTTGACAGGAAACAAAACTTTAATAAATCTCATAAAACAGTGCAGTCAAGCAAGGCAGTGCTTAAATTAACCTACAGGTTGTTGTCAAGAAGATTAGTCAAAATAGTCAGAGAAGACAAAAGTAGCACAGTGATTAATTAAAAAGAAATCCTAAACTCATAAATGATAGTTGTTAAAACATATTTACTATTTGTTTAGTTGATCAGAATGAAGTTCCTTGAAAATCTGTGCATTGTGCAGACAAACTAGATTTAATCTCTTTTGTGTAAGACTGCTGATACTAATTTAGTTTTGATTTTCTTTTCATTAAGACCTATGTAATATGTATTCCATCAAAAATTAAAATTATTTTCCTTTGACATTTTATAATTTATAATGTTATAATTTTCTGTGGAAAACTTTGAATTTGCACTTCAATTAGAAATTAAAAAAATACAATCTTGTATTTTTTCCAAAAGAAAATTTATTTTCTAAAATTCTTTAAGTAAGCAACTATTTCCCGTTGCATTATTGAGAAAAAGAATAACTTCCTATTTTGAAAAAACATGCTTTGTAAACAAAATTAAAAAATAAGAATGCAAAAGACAACTATGACATAAAAGTGATTAATAAAAGCTTGATATTAAAAAAAGTAGCTTAATAGAAGTGAAATGAGGATTTGTTATCTGCATGCTAATTAATTTTTATCTCTAATAATGTAAATCTTCTGAAATCAGAGGAATCAAAATCAGAGGAACAGTCTTCCAAAAATGTAGTAGCAGTCTGTACTGAACTTATTTGGATGAAATTGCTGCCAAGCATCCTGATAAGAATTGCTCCAGATACAATACTCCTTGTCTTGTGCAGTGGGGACTGATCATTTAACAAAACTCCAGAAAAACACAACGGCATAATTTATCAACTTCCACAGAATAATCTCTTTGAAGGGTTCTCATTATAGCACTTGGTTTAACAGCACTTGGTTTAACAGCACTTTAAATGGTGGGACTGAAGTTGCCAGGTATCAGTGTCATTAGGGATAATCATTCTGTGGGTCAAGAAAAGGATATTAAAAATAAACCAAATTTGTAGATTAAAAAAATCATTAGGCAAAGTGAAATAGTGAAATAATGATCACTGAAGTAGAGACTTAGCTTCCTCTGGTCAGGAGCAGCATAGCTAGTGTGCATTCAGGCTGGATTTTGAAGGTTATCTGCATGTTGTGGTAGGTTAATTCTGCAGCTGGGGTAAGCTTTTGGCTACTGATCCACTCAATAGTTCCTCAGAGAAAAAAAATTGTCTAGTGCACAGGGCATGCAAATATCATGAATATCTTCATCAACACACTCAGATCAAAGCACAGTTCTCATTTTTCAGGCTTTTCACAAGGTACTCCTGCAAAAGGTTAGAAAAAAGTCTTTGTCCTTGTTTGAGATAGAACAAAGCTAATTTTCTTTCCAGTAATTTTACTTTTTAGTTAAGTCTCTTCTAACTAACTGCACTCTCTGAAATTAATGGCATATTTTTAAGACAGTGTCTGCTTCCAGAGTGATAAGGTCTGATGTTTATAGTTGAAACCAAGGAATGGTGTGCAGAGAGGCTCTTGCTTGTACTTATTTCCATAACAACCAAGAGCAGCTAACTTTGTTATGTACCAGGTTGGAGGGTTGGAAGTGGAAGATTGTAAAGGGGTCACACCTGTGTGGAAAAGTGGACAGGACAGATGACCCAAAACTGACCAATGGGGTATTCCATCCCATCTACATCACTTTCAGTATAAAAGCTTAGGGAACAAAGGGGTCAAGCTCTCTTTTTCAATGGCTGGCATCTGAGGAGGCCTCTGTCTGTTTGTCTGCCTTTGATCTTGATCTCTGCATTCCTGAATCCAGTTCCTGTCCATTGCTGAGTCTGGTCTGGGACTTTTCCAGTGCCTGCTGGTGACGTGATTGTCATCCTGGGAGCTTCATATTCGGTTTGTATATATTGTACGTATTTAATTATTTTCTTATTGATATTACTACCTTTTCCTTTTATTATTAATATTTAATTAAAATAGTTTTAGTTTTGTCTTCACCCCATAATTCTCTCTCCCTTATTCTCTCTCCCTTCTCTTCTGGGCATGTGCCCAGAAGAGCATGTGCCATTCTTTTAGTGGCCGGCCCAGCCTAAACCATGACAGTCTTCAGTTTTCATTTTACTCAATAAATTTATTAACTTTGACAAGTATTTTTCTTTACATATATGTGTACTAAGTATTCTTCTATAAATATAATCCTACTGAGTTGATCCTGTTCTTAACTACCTGTAACTTAAAAAATTTCTAGCATTATTGGATTTTTGGCTATGTTAATACTGTTCAGATTCTCAAAACTAGTCAGACTGTTTTCATTGCAAGGATCAGAAATGTAACTGAAATGAGATATACCAAGATGCAGAAGGATTAACAGGGTTAGCATGAAATGTTTACTCCAGGATTTACAATAACCCCTCATACTTTGAAATGTAAATGGCTGATCAGCTTTTGCAATCAAAGCTTGGCTTGATCTGACAGATGTTTTGAAAATTTTTCTGGTGGATCAGACTTTGTTCAAAATCAAGTCAGGGGATAAGTCTCTCATTTAACAGCTAAAGGTCTAGAGAAGGAATGACATATAAATTCCCCTATTCTTTCTCCTTAGAAACCTTCCTTTCTCCCACTCTATTCAAGAAAGAGTAAGAAACGGTGTGTATAAATAACCTAGAGGTTTGGAAGCAAGAACTGCATTCCAGTTCCCATTACACTGATTCAGTTTGGCAATAGATATCTGGGCTAATAGAAAAAGAAAAGGAAAGAGCTACCAGCACATCGTAAGGATCAAATCCCATAGAAGCCATCGACCTAGGATTTGAAGGTGATACTAATAGTTATATGGAGACTAAACACATCAGATATTTGTGAAAATGATTCAGTACATTCTTGGCACTAAGGTCCACTGCTAGTAACAGAGACCTGCTGGCTACAGCAACATGGTGACTTGGATGCAGGCTCTGGAATTCCAAAGGGTCTGAGTGAAGAAAACTGAGAGTGTCTCAGGGAAAGAATTTTTGCTGGTTTCACTAAATATCTGCTACCTGGCTACTATTGTCTGTTGAACTGGATAGACCCAGTCAGGATGATCAAGGTGGGAAGAATTTGTTTTGTTTTCAAGTTTAGTTTTTGTCTGATACAAATCACCCTTAGTTTTTCTGACTCAGATATGGAGTAGGCACTTGTTAACTATCCTATACTGTAAAAGATTGGCCAGCTTGGAGGAGGCAATGGGTAATGAAAGTAGATAACTTTGAATCTTCCTCATGGTACATCCATAAAATTAGATTTTATTAGGACTATCAAATTATGGTTAAAAAAGTCAAATACTATGGAAAAACATAAAACAAGAAAAAAAAAAAATTATTCAAACCTCTTGTCCAACTCCCCTTACAAATATGAGAATATTTACTTACTTTAGAAAAGTACAAAGTTGGGGCTGCTAAATTTTCATGAAAAACCTTTCTAGAATCTCATTATTTCAAATTTTGCTGTATTGAGACAAAGGTTTCCTGCAGAAAACTGGCAATTTGAAAGCCTTCGTACCAAATTTAGTAGGACTGGGGAAAAAAAAGACGGTTAAAAGTTAATGGATTAGCATAGTATTAGCCACTTGATGTTAATGTTGAGATTAATATTGATGTTAATGTTGAGATTAATATTAATGTTAATGAAACTGGCCTGCTACCAAATTCCATGTATATGTCTATTCGGTTTGAGATAAACATTACTATTATAACAGTGTTCATTTAGTTCTATATTTATTTTCATTAAATCATAGAATCATAGATTGGTTTAGGTTGGAAGGGACCTTAAAGATCACTTAGTTCCAATGTCTCCTGACATGGGCAGCGACACCTCACACTAGACCACATTGCTCAAAGCCTCTTCCAACCTGGCCTTGAATACTTTCAGGGACTGGGACTCCACAGCTTCCCTGAGCAACTTCTTCCAGTGACTCACCGCCCTCAGAGTGAAAAATTTATTCCTGAGATCTAATCTAAATCTACTGTCTTCCAGTTTGAAGCCATTACCCCTCGTCTTGTCACTACATGGACTTGTGAAAAGTCCCNCTTCCAGTGACTCACCGCCCTCAGAGTGAAAAATTTATTCCTGAGATCTAATCTAAATCTACTGTCTTCCAGTTTGAAGCCATTACCCCTCGTCTTGTCACTACATGGACTTGTGAAAAGTCCCTTTCCAGATTTCTTGTAGACTCCCTTCAGATACTGGAAAGCTGCTATAAGGTCTCCCTGGAGCCTTCTCTTCTCCACACTGAACAATGCCAACTCTCTCAGCCTATCTTCATAGCAGAGATGCTCTAATCCTCTGATCATCTTTGTGGCTCTCCTCTGAACCCACACTCACAGGTCCATGTGTTTCCTGTGCTGAGGACTCCAAAACTGGATGCAGTAATCCAGGTGGGGTCACACAAGAGTGGAATAGGGGGGTAGAATCACTCCCTCAACCTGCTGGCCACTCTTCCTTTGATGTAGCCCAGGATGCGGTTGCCTTCTGGGCTGCAAGCGCTGGGCTGCAAGCGCACATTGTCGCCTCATGTTGAGCTTCTCATGAAGCAACACCATCAAATCCTTCTCCTAAGGGCTGCTCTCTATCCATTCTCTGCCCAGCCTGCATTTGTGCATGGGATTGCCCTGACCCCCCTGCAGGACCTTGACCTTGGCCTTGTTGAACTTTATGAGGTTGGCACAGGCCCACCTCTCAAGCCCATCCAGGTCCCTCTGGATGGCATCCCTTCCCTCCAGCATGTCAACCACTCCACACAGCTTGGTGAGGGTGCACTCAGTGCCAACATCCATGTCATCAAAAATGATATTAAATAGTACCAGTCCCAAATCTATAGCTAAACAGAGAAGACTGGGCTAATAATTTTTTGTTGTAGTTTTTTGGGGTTTTTTTCTTCATCTCCTCCTTTTTTCAAATGAGAAGTACTTCAAATTAACTTAGAATATTCTAACCATAGTGTATTTTACTATGGGAAGGTTAATGTTAGGAGAACATTCTGCCTTGCACAGTGAAGAGAATGTCACTTGGCATGAGAGATTAGAAAAATTTCATCAACACAGTCTAAAGAAAAGGGCCACTGCATGTCACTGATGGATTACTTTTCCAATGCCAAGCAGAGTTCATTAGTTCTTGTGCCTTCAGGGCATCATTCCAGGTTTGAGCTCTCACGTGACAATACAAATTAGGGATACACGGGGTTGTAATGACATATTCAGTCCTTGCTGTGCAGAATAGCCATGCATCTGCAGCAAGTGGCAGAATGTTTGTCAGTTTGAGGAGGCTTTATGACGCACAGAAGGCATCCTGCAGCTAAGTCATTTGGCTGANGGGGTCACACAAGAGTGGAATAGGGGGGTAGAATCACTCCCTCAACCTGCTGGCCACTCTTCCTTTGATGTAGCCCAGGATGCGGTTGCCTTCTGGGCTGCAAGCGCTGGGCTGCAAGCGCACATTGTCGCCTCATGTTGAGCTTCTCATGAAGCAACACCATCAAATCCTTCTCCTAAGGGCTGCTCTCTATCCATTCTCTGCCCAGCCTGCATTTGTGCATGGGATTGCCCTGACCCCCCTGCAGGACCTTGACCTTGGCCTTGTTGAACTTTATGAGGTTGGCACAGGCCCACCTCTCAAGCCCATCCAGGTCCCTCTGGATGGCATCCCTTCCCTCCAGCATGTCAACCACTCCACACAGCTTGGTGAGGGTGCACTCAGTGCCAACATCCATGTCATCAAAAATGATATTAAATAGTACCAGTCCCAAATCTATAGCTAAACAGAGAAGACTGGGCTAATAATTTTTTGTTGTAGTTTTTTGGGGTTTTTTTCTTCATCTCCTCCTTTTTTCAAATGAGAAGTACTTCAAATTAACTTAGAATATTCTAACCATAGTGTATTTTACTATGGGAAGGTTAATGTTAGGAGAACATTCTGCCTTGCACAGTGAAGAGAATGTCACTTGGCATGAGAGATTAGAAAAATTTCATCAACACAGTCTAAAGAAAAGGGCCACTGCATGTCACTGATGGATTACTTTTCCAATGCCAAGCAGAGTTCATTAGTTCTTGTGCCTTCAGGGCATCATTCCAGGTTTGAGCTCTCACGTGACAATACAAATTAGGGATACACGGGGTTGTAATGACATATTCAGTCCTTGCTGTGCAGAATAGCCATGCATCTGCAGCAAGTGGCAGAATGTTTGTCAGTTTGAGGAGGCTTTATGACGCACAGAAGGCATCCTGCAGCTAAGTCATTTGGCTGAACTGACAGTTACTGGTGACTATATTGCTCTAATGCATGTTTGATCCTTCCAAACACAGTCTCCCATTAAGATACAAGGCAGTTTTAATTTTTCATCCAAGTGTTTATTAAATATACTTGGCCAACTTCAGTAATGATTTACCTGTGCCTTTGCTTCTGCAGTTTGTTTCTTTGTTGGTTTTTTTTTCTTGTGCTTTTTTCTTTTTTTTCCTTTTTTTTTTTTAATTCTTGGATTAATTAGTGCTCTAAAACAGTCCAGCTGTTTTTGTAGTTCACTTAGGGAAAAAAAAAAGACACTTTGAGATTTAATGGCATGTAATATACCTGCCTTTGCTAGGCTTTTCACTTTTTGTGAAAAGTTTATGTACATATTTAATTTTAAGTATTGATTGTAGACAGTCATTTTTACATAGCATTTTCATAGACTATAGCAGTGATATTTTATACAAGCAACACTGTTGATACCAGTAGCTCTTCACGTACAGGTTGAAGATATCATTGCGTTCACTGCGTCTTTATGATCTAGCTCTTAAAAACAAAAAGTTTAAAACAAATTGGTTAGTTTAAACAACTGTGGAGTTTTATCCCATTTGCAGAGAAATGCAGTTTCTTGTTCTTCAAGAATGATTGTTTTCAGCAATATTCATTCACTTACAGAAGAGTCTTAAAAAAGAACAAAGTCACAATCCATGATCACTTGCTTTTCAGCAGAAATAGAATTTTAGAGTTAGAAAATGTGACTGACAGACTTAACTAATAGATAAACTATTTTCTAAATATCCTATGCAAACACATTGATTTTGAGGTGAATATGATCCCTGTTGGCACCTGTATGAGTGCATGCAAGGAAATATATTTGGCTCAGAAATATTTAAGCAGCTAAATTTGCTGTTGCAAAAACCAGCCAAAACCAAATACCTAAGGTAGTCATGAGAACTAAGAAGCAGGAATCAATGTTTCTCTCCCACTGCTTTCATGTATCTTGAAAACAACCAAAATATTTTAAAAAGATTCTTTGTAATTTTTATTCTGTGCTTTCAGTCTTGAAGAAAAGTTATATTCCCATGACCTTCTTTGCCACTGTGAAAACTAGAAATATTTCTAAATGAAAATTGAAATTTGAAGTCTCAGGCACTGGAAATAAATTTAAATGAAAAATTTTTAGATTATATAACATGACTGGTAAACTTTCTAACACAGATAAACTGGGCTTTTCTAAAATTAATATATAGGATAGAACACATGAAATTATAAGACGCTAGTAGTAAAAGGGTATATAAAAACTATAGAAAGGTATTATTTTAGAAGAAAATTATATATTATGTATAAGTATTATTATGTCATGTGCATCAGAGTATAAGGCATACTGCTTATACACTGCTAATAATTGTTGCCTCATATTTGGTAGGAAAACATTGTCAGTTTATTTGTGGTTTAAACAGTTCATTCTTTTTACTGAATCCCACACACTGTTTTGTATAAAAATAAAATTTTCTAAAATCTAAATAATTTCTATGTTGCAATGACTTTCCATACATCTCTAGGAAAGCTCCTTCCAACATCAATAAAATACCAAATCTTTTGTTATGAAAGTAAATAATATTTGAAGTAAAATGTGCAGACCTTTACAAAAAAAATCTATCAGGAATAGTCCTTCCCTATGATCTGTCTAGATCTATCTTGGTATGGCCCTAGCCTTTCTCCTTAAAACACTACGATTTTCACAGACAGACTTGTATCCCTTGTTTTTCATCCCTCAATCAAGCAAAAACTATCTCCAAATCGAAAGTATTACATCTGTAAATTTAGCCCTCCAACACAACTTCCCTTTCTTACAGTAATCCTTTCAATTTCTTTCTAAACCAACTTTTCCTAGTCTCTGAATAAAGGCCTGAAAATGGGTATATGAAACTATGATTAATGCAGTAGCTGCAACCCATATAATCATTACCAAACATTAGCCAGATTAAAAAATTCCAAGCAAAGAATAGTGTGCAGGACAGTGACCCAAGTATTTATTTGTTTTCTTAGCTATGTTTTCAATCTCATGACAGGTTTGATACTGCTACAGTTGTAGGAAAAAATCCATAGCCTGACATGACAGTGTAGGGTTTCGGGACTTGTCTGGGCTTGTTTTGGTATGAGGTTGTTTCAAGTTGGTTCAGCTGTGATAGTGGTTACCTAGTAGTCAGGTAATACTGCCTAAATTTGTTTTGGTGTGATTTTGGTTTATAGTAGTAACAAGCAGCTGTTTTACATAAAATTTAACTGTCTAGTCTAGAGTGAAATGTGGCAGGGAAAAGTGCAGACACAGGATAATACCAGGAGGTTCCAGTCTGTAAATGCAAATTGTAGTGGTAAAGCAATGATTGCTACTGGTCAGCAACCTTGTGAACCGGATAAAACTGATTGTAGAGATAAAAAAGAGGAGAGAAAAATGTATTAACTGGGAATCAATGAAAAGACAGGTCACAAAACCAGACTGTGCTAAGAAAATAAAAATTATTTTCAGTGCCACAGACATTTTGAGACAAAGATGTCACCAGCAAGGTGATTTGGGAGGGTTGGGAAAGACAAGCTTAGCCAGGGTCTCCTGACTCATGTACTGCTGTTATACACAGCAGCACTTTGGGCAGGTGTAAATTGTCATATCTCTATGGTTTTCTTTTATTTTCTTCTACTTTCTTCAGTATAAGTTTGAAGTCTAAATATGAAATACGGAAGAAAGGAAGTCACGGTGTCAAGTCAGAAAAGTGCAACTGGGACCAGAAAAGTGTGGCAATGATTCCCTCAGACCAAACTCTGTGATGTCTCACAAGACAGCCATGGCAAAATGTCCTAACTGCACAAACTGCTAGTTCAATGATGCTTATTCACAGCTACCTTGTTTCTTGAATTGTTCTGACTAGGCTTGCCATGGTTCATATTTGCTTGGTTACAGCATTCTCACATGAAATATGCTTTCCTTCTTTGATACTTTTGATGTCTTTTTAAAGCTTTAACTTCATAGGTATAAAGTGGTGATAGACACGGTTAAGACCTCAATTTACATTTCTCAAAGATCAATATTAATTTTGGTTTTAACTTAGTTCTAATTAAATAAAATGTTGAACAATTTTAAATTTTTTTTTGCTGAAACAAAAAAATTAGGAGTTGATCAAAATTTCGGGATCAGAATAGTAATTCAGATGAAAATTTTGCTTACTTCTAATTGGCTCTTATTTATGCACAACCAGTCCAGACATGGTTTAAAATCAGTTTTTCTGCTTTAGTTGATGAAAGAAGCAACATTTCTTAGATAACCTATATACACAAAGCTGTGTACCCACTCATACACACTTTAAAAGAAATTATTTTTAGGTATTTTATTCACACCTAAATCTATGAATGTTTTGCGCGTTACTTCTTGGACAAGCAGCTCCATCCTTTCATGATAGCTTTTCCAGCAAACTGTGGCTGTAAATAGCTTTGTCCTGTGATTTCCACTAGCTACATTGCTGGGGAGCAAGATAATTTGAAGTTTATGTTGCTTCATCCAACAATATCCAATCCCATACTACCTGGGTTATCTCTTGTGGAATAGTTTAATTTCTGAAATAATGGAATTTATTTAATTCACAGCTCCTCGTTTAGCAGGTCTCTGAACTGTCTCTCCAGATGCTGAAATTGCCTTGCCAGTAGAAACATGCAGGAAAATTTACAGGTGGCTTGGAATGAGAGTGGGGACATCTATAAAGAACTATCTGGAATCCTTGATTACATAGAACTAGAGGTTTCCTCCAGATATTCACTTTTCAAATTCTTGCCAGACTGAAACAAACAGAAAGCAATAGATGAGCTTCAGCAGTTATGAATACTGAGCAAGCTTTAAGACTCTGATTTTTGGAGGAGGTGTACCCTGTCTAACGTAGCATTTAGCCTTGTACCCTTTTGTGCCCTTTGACATTCAGTGCAAAGTATAAATATCACTAGAATAACCTTTTTGCTAAGTAATTTCCTTTCCTTCCTTAAAAGTGAGGAGAAAGAAACTGATGGCTATCATGGGATGGATGTAATCAACATAATAATGATTCAGCAGCAGTTAAATTTTATTAGTGATTTGAGGCAGAACAAGAGATTGAGTTTTAGCAGCACGTAATCATTAACTGTTTGAAAGATTTACAAAGTGATTCAACTAAATAAATGAACAGAGACTTGATTACAGATTCAAAGGTGACAGGATTCACACTAGCTTACTACAAGGTATCTCAAACTAATACATATGCTTATGAGACTTAAAACAAAGCTTTCAGAGTAAAATATGTAAGTATGTATATATACACAAAGCATAAAAGCGTGCACACACCCCCCTACACACACATACACTGCAGTTTATAACCACTGAGATCCAAGATCTCTTAATATTGCCTGACTTTATCAGGTCAGCAGGTACCTTTTAACTCCTACATGTGCATGGAAAATGGAAGAGTATCGACATCCATAAAGCAAATGCATATAAACATATGCGTGGAGAGGTGGATGAAAGAGAGGCTAGCCTACAGTTAAAATTTCCCTTTTCGAGTTAAATACAATGTATCAGCATTCCTCAATGGCAACTGCTGAAACTTGAGAGGGATTTTCTCACCCTGGTCTTCCAGTACTGGAGGTGGTCGCCTGAGACAGCGTCCTGACTCAGGGCTGGTACTGGCTGCAGCCTGCTGCAATCCAGAAGAGCTCAAAGGGTCTTGCTAGAATTGCTGCTTGCAGGATCTGAGATGATCTTCCACTCTGGCCCAACTCAGATGGTGGAATGTTCTGCTGCTTCCCACACATTGTATAAATCCAGAATTTGCTCGGTTTGCGGAGTCTGGTACCATGTCCCTCTGGATCATGATCTAAGTGCAGGTGTACTTTGTTATCAGAGAGAGGTATTTCAAAGCAATTGGGGGCTGGTACCTTCTCTCTTTGGGTCATGATCCAAGTACTGTATTATCAGGGAATGGTATTTCCAAACAATTGGTGAAGCAAGGATTAAGCACATCTGGTCTTTCATCTTTTGCAATTCATGCCTGACATCTCCTAGGTTGGTATGTGGCCTGGAGATGAGGAATCGCACCAAGCACCGAGTAGACTAAGGTAGCGAGGGGGTGGAGAGGCACCACCACAATGGGAGAAAGTTTTTTTCTCCTTTGTCTTTTAATCATTGTTTCTATGTCATTGTCAGTAACATAAAGAAGATTCTGTGTTTCGATGTTCAGCATGCAAGTTTATGATCATTTCAAGAAAATTCAGGCACCAATTTCTTCATATTCTTAAAGATAATTCTATTTTTCTTAAAAATGAGTAACATATATTTTAAAAAGCATCCCTCCATAAGTAGTAGTAGTATTTTCAAGGGGTGAAAAATATTTTTCATCTTGCAAACAAGAGCAATATTTTCTATATAAACTGCTGTAGTCGTAGTGACATCACTATGACTCTACCATAGGATTTCCACAGCATGTGACTTTCCGAAAATTTTCCTCCTTGCCAAGTTTTATGAGATATGGATGATATAGATGTATTGTGCGCTGAAGAACTCCCCACTTAAGTATATGCACCTATATATGTATAAGGGAAAAATAATATAGCATCAGAATATGCATTTTGACAAAGGGACTAAAATATGTATTGCTCTAAGAAAAAAATGGAAAATAACATCTTTATCAAACATGCATTTAGAATCCAGAATATGCATGCATGTATTGAGAAGGAAAAAAAAAGAGACTTAGAGAAAAAAGAAAATACTCTTTATCCTAATGATACATTTCAATCGTCAAAATTTTTCCTGTCTGATATGGGATAAAATAAAGGATTTTCCTTTTTTAATTGAAAAATATGGGAAATAAATACTTCTGCCACTGCAAAGCCATACTTCTCTGATAAGATACTCTATTATAAATTCGGAGAGCTCTTTTCAAAAAGCCCTGCTACATTATAAATTGAACTTTTATCTATGACAGCCCAAGTGAGTAACCAGCAATCATGTTTTGAGCACCCAGCCTTGCAATGTTGGAACTTTTACAATTTGTACCAAATGATTAAACTATACATTGGACTAGTTAGTTAGTACAAGAGAGATAACTTAGTCTTTTAGTTCTGATATTCAAAAGAACAGAAGAGAACCAATTGACTGTTGAGTTGCTTATCAGACTGCAAGATTGAGACATAAATACTCTAGAAAAACTATTGACATTATGGTTAGAGCATACTGGAGCTCCATTTCAAATCCCTATTCCAAACTGAGTTTCAAAGTGAGTTTTTTAAGTTATGTATTCCCCTATTCAGGTGAGGTTGTGGATATCTAGTGAATATTTGAACAGAATATTTTTACAGAAGTTCATCTTGACCCTACACTCAATGCGCTAATCAAAATTTTTTACAGTAAGTTAAAAGAATTCCTGAGTCTTTCTATTTATTTATTTTTAGGTGAATATATGCACAGAAAATAGGTCCATGAGTGAGATATTATCCTTAACATTGCAGAAAAAGGACTGTCAGAATCAGCATCATGAAAATGTGTAAAATTCCATACATTTTCTGTTTAGAGTGTCTTTTGTCTCTGAGGTTGCAAACACAGGACAGCAACCTCATTCCTTACAATAAACTAAGGTATGCCTTCACCTTCTTTTGCTGAGAAAAATAGCAGGAAGTATTCTGATAGCTTTCTGCTATTTCAGGATTCCCCTTTGTTTGGGCAAAAATCTCACTGGTAAGGGAAAGGACTTTATATCAGCTTTGTGTCAACAGATAAGACCAACTCTCCACAAATGGAAGGTCTGGAATACTGTATTATCTAGTGCTATTTCAGGTGGTTAAAAAGAATATTTTTTTACAATTCTGGCATTGTGTCAAAGATAAACTTCTAAGTTCTTTGGGTTTCTTTGTTGAAATCCATTAAAAATCAAAAGATTTATCATTCTAGTGTAAAAAGGAAAAAACTTCTAATTACTACTTTCTTGCCCCTGCATTTGGTTATGATGGTAGACATTAACAGAGGAAAATAATGTTCTGACCATAGGCATACAACTTCTCTTTATAACATTTATTATTATTATTATTAATAATAATATAAACAATAATAATATGAAAAGAACAAAGTTGTATTTTCTTACTTGCTTATCCCATTATATATCAAACTCCTGCATTTTTTAAACAAAATTATTAGTCTCTTGGTACTTATATGCGTAGCATATGCTTCCAAGTCACTATAAAGCTATTGTTAGCTGTATGATTTAAAAAGTAATAACAAGAAAACACTGGAACTCAGACTGTGTTGTGCATATGTTACAGAGAAGCAAATGACACCGGGTACAGCCCTCACAGTATCACCCTCACAGTAATGGAATTGACTGATTGCTTATTGTCATGCTCACAACTGTACATAGAATGCAATTATCTATATAAACCTTTGGGGATTTGAAGGTGCAAGCAGAATAAATAATATTTCTGCTGTAGGACCAAGTCATAGAACTCAGTGACAATAAGTTTTAGCACCCAGACTTAAAATTCACTTTCCAAGAGAAATGTGACCAAATAACTGCCTTGCTCTCTCACCTGAATAACAGGAAAAGAGCCAAGGAAAAGTTTCTTTAACAAAACCCACAAATACATTTATATTGTTCACTGTCTTTGGTATAGGGAGAGGAAAGAGAAAAAGGTTGAGAAAAAAGGAAGAGAAACACTGAAGTTACTGAGTGTATTTTGATTGGATTGAGGCAAGCAACAGAAACTAAATTGCAGTAGAGAATTTTAAACTGCTAACATCCCCCCACCAGCATACAGATAAACAATAATTAAATCTTTAAATCCCATATTTCCTGCAAGGAATTTAACCTGACCTTTAAGTAAAATTGAGAAGAGCTCTCTTCACTCTCAGAAATTTCAAATGAACAAATCTGATTTCTCATTCCATTACAGTTTAATGCAAATTGTATAAGTAATGCTGGAATCACAGTTTTGAGTAGAACACAGTGAAAACATTGAACTCCGTCGCTATGGGTACTGTAGCTGCTAGAAACTATAAAACTCAAACACCCCATCCTAAAAAAAAAAAAAAAATTCAATATTTTGAGTATAGTGATAAGGAAAGCAGGTAGACTTAGAATATTGTAGAAAACATTTATTTTCCATTGAAAATATTTTCATAATCAAGTTTTAGTTTTGCTCTATGTTTTTTTCCTCAGAGATGACCTATTATTGTATTAGCCATATACTTAAAATATCCATGTAGGTCTGGCGGTGTGGTTTTTTTTGATTTAGTATTTGGGGGTTGGGGCTTGGGGGTTTTTTGTTTATTTTTTTAAACAGCTATATAAAGGAAAGAGAAGAAACAAGAAAAAAAGATAAAGACCAAATCAAATGGGTAGTTCCAGGGCTAAATTTCAAAGGACACAACAGCTTATTGTCCTCTGAAGTCTGACATGGCAAAATGGAACTTACAATAACTAGACAATCTTTTCATATGCACTTTATGCAAGGAATTTCCTATTTTTTTTTCTTTCTCTGATGCATTCTCTTTCTGTTTTAATAGATTAGCCAGACTAAAATTGATTAATTTGCTTTTTTTTTCCCCCAAAACACAACTCTGTATCAACAGAAACAATTAGTCTATTCATAGAATTATTATAAGTAGAGAAAAACAAATATGCAAGGAAACATACAAACAAAAAATCAAAACAAAAATCCTAGAGAAGGTGAAAAATATAAATCAGAATTTATGCATCTGGTAAACAGATATGTTTGGTGAATAGATGTTACTGGGAGAAGAACTGGAAAAACTGTGCTATTTCAAATAGCTTTGGAATACCTTTTTTCTCTTTGTTCAATTCTGAAATAGCTCATAGTGGTAAAGGGTCATGTGCATAATCATGATGTCTCTCTAGATGTCCAACAATCTGACAAGAGTAATTCAGTTTTGGATTTTATTCTGACATTGAATCTAAATCCTTGTTAAAACTGGCCCAAATGCAAACAGGGCTGCTTTGTGTTCCTAGGTATAAGATATACCAGTAAGAACCACAGAGGCTACTTTGTAGGGGGAAGGAGGCAAGAACGTTTTTTATTCCTGTCCCTCGCTCTAGGTTAGATTTCACAAAATTTGGCCTTGTTGCTACAAGTATATGGACAGGACATGGTATAACATGATATGAAAAGGTTCAATAGAGGCATAGTGAGCCAACATAATTACAATGAAAACCATCAAAAGAATTACATGTTATGTACACACCAATTTGCTTATATATAACACCTAATCAGCTAAAACCAGTTATTTCTAATTCTCCAGATCTCTTGACCATAGATAGCTGGAAGCTTGCTAAGCATTGCTCTGAAAATGCCAACAGCTGAGAACAGCCAAATGGCTTGGACTTTTTCACACTTGCTAGTAGAATTTTAAATAACAGAGACCTTAAGAATTCTTTTTTCTTTTTATTGTCTGTTTTATTTATTTAGTTAGTTAGCTGTTTTGATAAATGCAGAATATGGACACCTCATCCACATCATTAAGGATTCTATCATGCACTCGATTTGATTTGATTTTTCCTGTTTCTTCTCCTGTAACAATAACCACACTGTTTTGAACAGAGAAAAATATTATTTTTCTTAAAAAAAGTAGGCTTCAAGCTTGACTTTCATATGAAGAAGTCTTATAATTTTATGAGCACAACATATATATACTATATACAATATTATTCCCTCATCAACATGGCACATAAATAATCATTTTAATTGCATACATTTGTGTGTAATTATTTGATAAAGTGAAGATTTTGAAATGCTTTTTTACACTGGCAATGAGAAAACACAAAAATCATGTTAATTTGTTTCAATAACAAGGTATTACTTTCTTCAGAATATAGGTGTTTTTACAGGGACTCTCAATGAAAAAAAGTCTGTAAGTGGACAGTTTCATTTCTCATTTTGCATAGCAAAATGCATTGGAAACATACTGGAATATAGTACTGCTGTGAAGACCATTACAGTACTGCATTAGTAGCAGTAAACACTGCAAGTGTTTAAGGAGGATTACTTATTTAACTGTTGTTTGCTTTGGGGATGGAGAGAATAAGAACGAGAGCTTTTGAACTTAGAGAGGGAATGTTGTCCTTAAAATAAGGGTTCTTCACCTGGTGTGCAAGAGCCAATCAACACAATGAGTTGAGATATTTGTCTTTGTTTTAGTTCTGCAGAATAGGGTGCTAGGCATCTACACAGCCAGCACACCTGTTAGGAAACACAGAGTCTTTTATACAAAAAGGTAACGAAGAAAAATCACATCAAAATAGCTGATTGGTCACTTGTAATTTTGAAACAAAAACTCATTTGCACGTGTCCTAATTTCTGGCTGGCTCATTATACTAAACTGGTCTTACATTTACATATGAAATCTCCTCCTACAGGTGTGATTTTTATTATTAAAATTATCTAAGGTAACTAGAGATTATACCTTCATCCTATCAGCTACCACCAGGTTACTGTTTATCTTTCTATACTGTTGGAGTTCCACTTGGAACAATGACTGACTTCAAGATTTGATTATTTATGTTTATGGGCTTTTTGTTTTAGGGACTTCCTATCTTGTTGCTATGGCTTCAGAGCAGGCCATCATGGTTGCTCAATTTGGTGGATTTTTAACTCTTTTTGACACCAGGAAGAAAGATCACTGTGGCCCAATACCAGGAAAACGATTTCTGTCTTGAGAGTATCAGTTCAAATAAGTTATTTAAACTCTCACATCCTGATTGGTTTTTTCTTCATAAGAAAGCCAAATTTTTTTTTACCAGAGAAAGCTTGTTTTCATTACCTCCATCACCAGGGGGAAAAAAAAAGTACTAAAAATAAAGTCAATGAGCTTCTTTTTGTGTGAAATTTTTGTGTCATTTAATATTGCTGGTTCAAAAAGTTTAGAAAAGCTTCAGGTAAATACAATTTTTGACTATATATTCTGAGAGACCTTTTTAAACTTCTCACACAAAGATTCTACTCTAAATTTTGCCAAATCTGGGTATGCAACAATGTGGAAAAGTACAGTCAAACTGTAATGGGAAATATACTTTTCAGCTTTTTCCTTTCTTTTGTGGATGTTTGATATTAATTGCAGCAAAAATCTTTTTAGAATACTGTTTTGGAGAAGGAGATATTAAAGTTATCATTTTTCTACAGAGGAGTTTTACTGCTTAAATATCACATAGATGTTGTCCAGTTTAACTATTCTCAGGTAATAGTAGGAGTTCTTTAATTGGATTCTGTTAAATGTTTTGATGATGCCATCCTGTTTACTTCGCATCCAAAATTGGCACTAGAGGTTTGCAACTAAGAATGCATATAAAGGAATCCATCCAGCAACAACAGACAATGTAGTGCTTAGCCATCTGTTTATGTTTACTACTTGACAAATGAGATCACCATTCTCTATTTTGGGGAGGATAATAATATTTTTCTATATCTCACAAAGGTATGCTAAGCAAATCTGTATGGTTTTGTTTTGGTCTGCATTAATCTGTCAAGATCTGAGTTGCCCACTACTAGAAGGACATTGGCTAACTGAAGCAACTTCAGCAGGGGATGACAAATCCAGCGGAGACCCAAGATAAACAGGGACAGAAACATAAGGCATAGAAAGAGAGGCTGACAGCTGGGTTCGTTCAGTTTGGAGAAGTCTAAAAGGGGATTTCACTGCTGTCATCAGCAATCTAATGGGAGGATATAGAGAAGGCCAAGCTAGATTCCTCTTGGAGGTGCACAATGAAAGTGTGAAAACCAAGGACACAAGTGCACCAAGAAAAAGTCTAGGTGGATATATATATAAAAAAATCAATGACTAATGATCTAACATTAAAGTTAGCCAAGATTTGATCAGGAAGTTGGACCAGACGACCTCCAAGGGCCCTTATAACTAAAACTATTCTGTGAAATCTGTTTTAAAAAATGGAAAAATATAACAGTATATACAGTACAAAGGCATCTCAGTGCTTGGGAAGTGCTCATGTCTGTTTAATAAATTACGCTGTCTTTCACCTTGTACTGTTGAGACTGCCAAGTAGTCCAAAATGTGCATTTCTGAGTGGTTTTTGTGCACAGGTGATATTTATAACTATTTTTGAACATCACAATTTGAAAACAGAGAAACCACAGCACTGATGTAAATCTTTTTCAGTTCCTGATTTCACTTCTGTAAGCACTATTCATTATGAGCCTTGCTTCCAGAGACTAATGACTTGTTTTTTATATTTCAATATTTAATTGTGCTTAAACTGCTAATTCTGAAAAATATTCTACCATCAATGAGTTCTGGGCCTAGAAGTATACAGATTGAGGAAACATTCTGTTTTAGGCTGTTACACATGTTGTCTTGAAATGATCGCTACCATGGTATAATATAATTCAAATACCTATTCTGAATTTCATAAATTTGTTAAAAAAGTTTTTGATACAATCTTCAAAAACAAATTTGAGGATGCTTCATGGGGAAATCTGTAAATAGAGCAATGCTACATTCCATACATGTCTGGAAGTCCTTAAATGTTCTGATATTATGAATACTTATTGAGAAAACCAACAATGGCCTTCTACAATAATTTTTGGTTTGATAGATGACTGCTCATTATCTTTTTTACATCTGAAAAACTTAAAGTCCAAGACATAGGTTAAACCACCTATGTTTAATAGTATTAATAAGATATTTCAAGTAATAAGTACCACAGTATAATATATATATATTCATTGACACACTGTGTAGCTGAGACAACTTGCATAGTTCTGTGAAGTTTTGCACATCATTATTAAAGGGAAAGTGAATTAAAAAACAAATGCATGATATAAACATAACAAAAATATCTATATCAGCCAAAAATCACAATGCAAAGAAAACAAAACCTCCCACTGTTTTTGATACTCATGAAAAATACATGGGTTTTGCAAAATATCCTGAAGATGCACAAATTAAGGAGGCTAATGACTAAGGAAAAGTATCTCTGAAATGGAGATCCTCTCACAAACTCCAATAAATGAAACAAGCAATGAACCAAAATGGTGATGATTTTAAAGCTGTATCTTGTGAAAGAGTAATTTCTTTTGTAAAATCATGTTAAATTCTTGAGGAAGAGATTTCAAAGGGTCAAAGGACAGACAGTTTCTGTTGAAAGGTGACAGGTTCTTTAGCTCATTTTTGTGGATCCAGAAATCAACACTTCTGGGAGCACTTGGTGAAAAACAATGAACTTGTAAAAGCTATGTAGAAACTAAGTTAAATCAGTGTGGATGAAACATTACAAGTATATTCCCTTAAGAAATTACAGCAGCTAATAACCAATCTTCCTGAATGTGAACAACTATATTTCCTAAAAGGAATTGAGATGTATCCTGTGCAGATCATTAACCTAGAAATAAAGTAGGCAACCTGAATGTAGCAAGATCTGTGTCATAAAGGAATTCTTATAATTTGCAGGCAGGTAAAGTAAAGGAAAAGGAGAAGAAGGGGAAGGAAAACAAAAAGGAAAAAGAGCACTTGGCCAGTACTTCTATACAATTTCCCAAACACTAGATAGAAATTTAACCAGACATGTACATTTTCCTTTTCCTTTTTAACACCTGTTAGGTAACTCTCAAAGAGCTCTAGCTAACAGCTATGCATCAACTCCTACAAGACAATGGGTGAGAAGATCAACAACAGAAAGTAAACCTGATGAGAAATATTCAATGTGAAGGTTCCTGTATTTGGAAGTGTAGTGAAAGTATTGGTCGCTGAGGTGACCAAGCAGCCAGACAAAGAGGAAGGAAGATGAGAAAGGTTTTTGTGTGTGGCCATGCAGGAGGCCCCTGAGTGAAGAAAACCAGTCACCAACTTAGATATCACGAAAAAATCTGTTTTTTAAAATTAATGAGTGCACAACCAAACTTCTGAGTATCTCTTTATGCAAAAATTAATAAAAACTATTTCTGCTGTAATAGGCACTGCTGAATTATCCAGATTGTCTGTTGTTATCTACATGAAAAATAAAAAAGTTTTTCTCCATCGGCCCAAGCTTCTGACATCTGAGGAGTCAGCTGCCATGAATTAAAAATACTATTGATGTCAAAGGACCAAAATTCAAATGATCATTTAATGTTGTCTGACATGAGAGAAAACATAATTGAATTCTAAACAAGTAATGTCACATTCTGTGAAATGATTACTGCCTCGATGGCAGCAATAACCCCCCAAAGAGATGCTGCATTTCACCCAGAAAAAAGAGCTGGCAAATAAATTGGATGTACTTTTGTTTAAATGTTACATAAAAAAAGCCCCACAAACCTAACCAAACCTTCTTTCTTTTTTGCCTTTTTTCTTCCTTTTTTTCCAGAGGAAAAAATTTTTTTTTTAAGTATAGACCAGTGAATAGGCAGCAACATGTCTGAAGCCTTCCTGACATATTTAAAAATGAAGAAAAAATCAAGAAATCATGAGGACTCTTCATTGACATGGGGGGGCTCTGTAAGATAATAGTAATATCTTGTCTGCCATTGCAGTATTTTTAAAAAGTATGATAGTGTTCAGGCCAAATAAATATGTAAAATTATGTCATACTGGTTGAGGACTTTTGGTGAGCATTGGTACCCTTTGCTGTTAGTTCGAGTACAATTATATTGAATTCTTGTTGCTAATGATCTGATTATTTATATGTAAGCCAGGCAACCAACAATACACTAATTTTGTAACTGTTAATTTGTGTGTATCCAGTATAACGTAGGTTGGGTCATGTATTTAAATCCCTCAATAACTATATCAAGAAAACCTGGAAGAAGAAGTAGGAAACCTTGATGGAAAAAACCAAATATTCAAACATGCATAATTTCTCAGAAACAGATTAATTTACATCAATACAATATAAATAATATATTTGTTCCATTGGCTGAAAATAGTCATATGAAATATTTTACTTGTTACCAATTTCCTTTTTTAATAATGCTCCTTGATATTATTTTTGTTGTCATGGACAAAAAGACACAATTCAGGGTAAATGTAATATAAGCTTATACTTATGTTTTTAGATGGATTCAGTTATAACTGCTTGCATGACAGGGTATCTTAAAACCAGAAATTTTTGTGTCACCATCATGACTTTTTGACTGTTGTAGTTCTACATCACCATTTCAGCTCAATACATCTTAGTGATGACTTCAATTAAAGTTAATATGTCCTCATTATGCTTAGAACAAAGCTGTCACAAACAGTTTCTGGTATAGCAAGACTAAATTAATTTAAGCATTTTGTTTGATCTGGAAACTGGTATCCAACTACAGGAAAAAAAAGGCTATTATGTTTTGAACCAAAATTCATACAGTTAAAGGGAATTTTCCTGAGGATATAAAAATATTATGGCCCCAAGTCAGAAAGGAATCTGGAAAGCATATAAATCCATATGCATTCGAATGTTTGTTAGGGATTTTTTCCGAAAGACCATCAGTTTACGATCAAGAAATAAGGAGATCAAATGCTAAATATACATTTCAATGCCTGTATCTTCTGAGATGCCCAATCCAATAGACATTCTCAGAGCGTTATTGATATGTACTGAATCAATGCTGCACTGCACAAGAAAGATTGAGATATATATGCAGAAAAGAGGAAATGTTTTTTTTATATAGCAGTCTGTTGGTTGCAATATGGTTGTGTGGTTTCCACAGAAAAACTGGAGAGTTTCCTCAAGAAAAATATATGATGACCTACTTTCTGCTGGTTTCCGTCAGGTAAACAAAGGCCCAAGAACCACTTCTGGAAGACTTTCTACTTACCAAATTATTTTATAAAAAAAACCCCTCAAACAACCAAAACATCATAATCATTTTACTTAGGAAAATAAACAAACCAAACCACCCACCATTACCACACCTTTAAAACAAAGGCTACAGGTGATCGGGACACATTGAAGAAATTATTCAGAGGTATGAGGCATTATAGATAAGTCTTCCCCAACATAGAGCAGTCATGTATTTGTCAACACAGAGTATGCAGTGCTTTGCGCACAGCCTGCTCTGAATTTTGCTCTGGGGTTGGTTTTAGGTCTGTGAGTCTTCACATGCCCAGAGGGCTGACAAAGTCCTGGACTGCCCTCCAGAACGAAGCCTTCTGAACCAAATTCTGAGGCATCATGTCGTGGGTTTGGGCCGGATTGGCCCAAGCAAGCCGAGCAACAGATGTTCCCTCTCTCCTGCCGAGCAGGAGAGAGAGAAGAAGAGAGACTAGTTTAGTAGGAACTAAACTCCTTTAATGAAATATAAAGAATAAAATAATAAAAAGAAAATAATGAAATATATACAAAACCGTATCAAGCTCCCAGGATGACAATCACGTCACCAGCAGGCACTGGGGAAGTCCCAGACCGGACTCAGCGACGGAGGGAACTGGATCCAGGAACACAAGGGTCGGGATCAAAGGCAGACGAAGCGATGGAGTCCTCCTCGGACGCTGGCCATTGAAGAAGGAAAAAACAAGAGTCCCAGCAAGAGCAAAAGCCCCAGCAAGTCAGAGAAGAAGGTGAAGCTGTAAAATGGAAAATGGACCGAAACTACGGAAAACAGATAAAACCGGATGCTGACCCTTTGATCCCTCAGCTTTTATACTGAGCATGATGCAGATGGGATGGAATACACTGTTTGGTCAGTTTTGGGTCACCTGTCCTGTCTGCTCCTCCCCACAGATGGGACCCCTCTATGCCTCTCTGCTTGCAACCCTCCAACGGGCAAATAACAAAGCTGTCTGGCCTTGGTCGTTACCGCAATCAGTTTAAGCAAGGGCCTCTCTGCATACCGTGCCTTGGCATCAGCTATAAACATGGGTTTTATCACTCTGAGAAAGAGCAGTTTTCTGCACAATATGCTGTTAATTTCAGCAGTTAGAAGAGGCCTAGTTAGAAAGCAGAGTTACTGAACAAAATTGGTCCTGTTTTACCTCAAATCAGGACACATCAGTATCTTCATTGGCAAATATAAGGGAGATGTTTTTGTTCTGTACTGAATCTGGATGCTTTCCTGCACTAGGAAAATATGAATATATTATGGAAGAACATGAATATTAACTTATTAATGTCATAAGAAGCCTCCACAGATAAGCAAAAAAAATAATATGAACTTCAATACAACAGTCATCTTCTTTGACTGCATAAAAATACTCACATCCATAAATGCCTTCAGAGTTGCATCTGTCTTTAATTATGACAATGCTTGCAACCAAAAAACCAGTAGTTTGAGAGCATGGCTCAACATAGAATCATAGAATCATGGAATAATTCAGTTTGGAAAAGACTTTTAAGATCATTGAGTCCAACTGTGAACCCAGCACTACCAAAACCACCACTAAACCATGTCCCTAAGCACCACATCTACACATCTTTTAAATACCTGCAGGGATGGTGACTCAACCACTTGCTTGGGCAGCCTGTTACAATCCTTGATAACTCTTTCGGTGAAGATGTTTTTCCTAATATCCAATTTAAACCTCCCTTGACATAACTTGAGACTGTTTCTTCTTGTCCTATCGCTTGTTACTTGGAAGAAGAGACCGACGCCCACCTTGCTACAACTTCTTTTCAGGCAGTTGTGGAGAGTGATAAGGTCTTTTCCTCTGAGCTTCTTTTTCTCCAAGCTAAACAACCCCAGTTCCCTCAGACGTTCCTCATAAGACTTGTGCTCTAGACCCTTCACCAACTATGTTGTTCTTTGGATGTGCTCAAGCACCTCAACATCTTTTTTGTAGCGAGGAGCCCAAAACTGAACACAGTATTCAAGGTGCAGCCTCACCAGCACCAAGTGCAGAGGGACGATCACTTACCTGGTCCTGTTGGCCACACTATTCCTGATACAAGCCAGGACGCCACTGGCCCTCTTGGTCACCTGGGCACACTACTGGCTCATATTCAGCTGACTGTCAGCCAACAGCCCCACATCCTTTTCTGCCAGGCAGCTTTCCAGCCACTCTTCCCAAAGCCTGTAGCGCTGCCTGGGGGTGTTGTGACCTGGCCTTTGGCCTTGTTGAACCTCATACCATTGGCCTCAGACCATTGATCCAGCCGGTTCAGATCCCTCTGTAGACCCTTCTTACCTTCAAGCAGACTAACTCTCCTACCCAACCTGGTGTCATCTGCAAACTTACTGATGGTGCTCTTGATCCCCTCATCCAGGATGCTGATAAAAGATTTTAAACAGAACTGGACCCAATACTGAGCCCTGGGGAATACCACTTGTGACTGGCTGCCAACTGGATTTAACTCCATTCACCAGCACTCTTCAGGCCCAGCCATCCAGCCAGTTTTTTACCCAGAGAAGAGTATGCCCATCCAAGCCATGAGCAGCCAGTTTCTCCAGGAGAATGCTGTGGGAACATACAAATAGCCAGATTCTTTCAAAACAAATTATTAGTCAATATGCCATAGCTATGGAATGTATAACTCAAAGTAGAGTCTTTTCTTTGTACTCCACACTTTTCTGCCTTGAAATATCTATTGTCTTCAGATTTTATTAATTTATCTGGGTACTTGCTTAGGATTAATTTCTTTGGAAGTTAATTTTGCATGCATACATCCCAATGTATTTTAATCAAAATCCTGGTCTGATATGTAAAAAGACTGTCTCCTATGCCGAACTCTGTAAATCAAAACCCAACTATTTATTTTTATGGAAATCATTTATGCAAAACAGCCATTTGATCCATAATAAGTCACATGAGAAAGAAACAACAGATAAAAAGGCCTGAGAACACATGGCAGGAACACAAATGTAACTACAATCAGCTTTTATTTTTCAGACTTAGAAATATAAAACGTGCATTCACAAAAATAATCATAAAACAAATTGTCCCAGGGTTCCACTCAATTTTATCCCATTCCTTTCTGAGGAACACAAAGATATGAAGAAAAAAATAATTCAAAAACTGAAAAAGTGTGAAAAATTGTTTAAAATATAAATCATTTATTTGAAACATTCAATTGCTGACCCAGTCAGACTCATTTAAAGCAAAACACCACCTCCTGCATATCCAATTAATGGTTGCCATGGCAAATAAGAGTTCCCGCTGCACTGCCTTATTGCAATATGCATGGCAATTGCAAGTATATCACTCAGAATATTTCCATAATGATATTAGCTGGTGTATCCAGCATCAGACAATTAATTTTGTGAACCATCAGGTGTTCAATATTTATCCTCATAAAAATTAAATACAAACATTCACATATCACATGGAAATGGATTCCTTTATGCATCACCATTCTACTTTCATCAAATATTTTCTTATCAATTAGATTAGGATGGAAGACAGATTTTTGCTAAGTTTTCTGTATGAAATTGCCATGATTTCTACAATATTTAATTTTTTTAATAACAAATTATTTTTAAAATGTGTTCAGATAAAGCATATGTTTTGTAAAAGAAATGTTTCATTAAAAAGCCTATACTGGCTTGTGAACATGGTCCTCAGTGAAATACAACTTCATTCGGTTTGCTTTTTAAGGATTTTCTTGCAGGATAATGGCTGGATCAGCCTGACCTTAGCATTGCGAGATTTTGTATGAAATGTGCAGGAAGAGTCTGCTGCCCCCCAGATTACATGTTAATAAGGGAGCCATCTAAAGGAAAACTAAGGACTAGCCCGAACTTCTTCCTCTGCTTTGAACTGTTACTGATATCTTTAAATTGTTGTAATTTAGGACTCAAAACTTTTCCTTCAGAAATGTTCTAACAGTTTTCTTTTAAGCAACATGTTGTGGTCATTGCTATAATCACTATCTGGTACTGAAGTTCAACTTGGAGTGATAGCGGCCTTCAGGACACTGCTCTCTTCCTTTATATTATGAAAATGCCTTTTCATAAGAAACCTTCATCTTCGAAATTACTTCAGTCACCAACAAGTGAATAAGGAATCTAACTAGGGGAAAAAATAGTAGAGTGATGCTGATAAAGAACTAAGCATAGGTAAGAAGAACTCTTGTTGAAGGACAAATAATGAAGCTGGTGGACTGGTAAAGTTAGAGTTGGTAAAATTATTATTAATAGCACTACTAGGAGTAATAATAATCCTGCAATTTTGGCACTTGGCCTTTTGATAAATTTTAAGAAACAGCTGTTGTGCATGTGCGTAGCGAACAAAAATGCAGTCTGTGAAGCCAAACTTCAGAGCAGGTCATTTTTACTCCTTTGAGAGTGTGTTCCTATGTCTAGATTCTGGTTTGTTTTGGTTTTTAACCTGCTTGTTGTTGTTGTGGTTGTAGTTGTTGTTTGGGATTTTTTGTGGTTTTTTTCCCTCCTCCTTATCCACAGAATCACTTTGGTAGATAGCTTGAAGTGTAGTTTTACGTAAGAAAATATGATCATAATATTTTTTTACATATCTAAGGCCAATCCTATGAAAAGTTGAAAATTAGAACAAAAACATTGAAACATTCTCTTTGGTATGAAATACTTATTAATGGTAACATTACTATGCAACATGCATAATAATGCAACAAACTCATTAAATAATCATAATCTATTTACAGGAAAGAAACAAAGAGCTAATTAAAGACAAATTAATATGATTTGATTTTTAGCTAGATTTTTTACTATACTTGGCATCTGTAAAAAAAGAACAAGCTAGCAAGCAAAATTAAGGTTCACTGCACATGTTCAGATTTACAGCACTGACCTTGAACGTAACAAAATCTGAAGCTGGCTGTAGGCAACAGAAGTAGCTGAAAAACCTGGAGTCATTCTCAGCATTTTCAACACAAAATTTTGCAATGCTTTTGTTTTAGTTTTTTGGCACATACTGTAACTACTAGCTTCATTTAGCAATATCCAGCAGTTTGATGGATCAGATTGTTTTTTAAATGAATGAAACTAATTTTGCTTGCTGTAACTTCTACCACACCAGCTGTTATTGTTATCACTGCTGTCATCATCATCATTATCAGCATAACTATAATTACATTTAGAAAGATAAATCAAGGGAATGTAGCAGCAGAAAGACAGAGCGCCAGGACATGGAGCTGTCCTTTGTTTCTGAGTCCTCTATTGCAGTCTATATTGTGGCAGTTCACTGCAGCAGGCTATTTAGTGTCTTTTGATTATATTTGCCAGAATTAATAGTGATTTCTTCTGTTCCTCTCATGACAGGTGTAAATAACATGAAATTATCTGTTGATATTTTCTCTATAAAGTCGAGAATCAGTTTTGATTATACGATAAGTAGTCTCATTGAATTTGTTTCTTGCATTAGAAAGGGAACACCTGCAACTCAGCAGATCCTCCTATTGTTTCCATGTAATTTATCTAGGTAAATACATATTAAAAGCCAAATATAGAAACAGAAAAAGAGACTCTATTCTGATGAATACCAATTGGCTACTTCTGAAGTACTAGATTCAGTAGTATGGTCAGATGTCCATTTGAGTCTAGGTATCCATATAACATGGTCAAACTACACTGGCTGGGAGTGAAACTGAAGAAAGGGAAAGGAAGGGAAAAATGTAGTTAGTATCATATTCTGCTCTTTGTCTCACATTCAGTAAGTCTATGCATATAATCAGCTGTCCATTTATAGTTGGGTAATGTGACAGTAACTACAAAACCAAAACATCATTGAAATTCACATATCTGAACTCTTAGCTGTGAATGTTACTACAAATGTGAATTTAACACCATTTACAGTCTGACTCCCTGATTCTGCTTATCTCCACAGGAAACAAGAATATGAACATAAGTGTTTGCCACTAAAAAAAAGCACAAAACATAAAACTCAGTCTCTTGGCTAGGCTTCTTGTCTATTTATTTTATTCTGAATATTAAATGATTGCCTGAGTCAAAATTATTGCAATTATGGAGGAATATTACTAGATCTTGTACTAGTTATGCAAACTTCAAAAAATTCAGAAAAGTTCCTATCTTTCCAGTCATACAAACTTCTACATTAAAGAAAAATGTTTCTAAAGACTATACTTCAAATAATCTCCCTACCACTTTATTAATAAAAAAATCAAATCTAATCAACTAATATTTCCTAAATACAATGGCCATAGTCGTGACAAATCAAAGCACCAAAATGCTATGGAAGTACATGCTTCTTTCAAGAGACAGGTCTAAATTTCTATTTTATGACACATTAGGATTTAGCATGTGGTCTTTCATGAATCTGAAGATCTAATTACCTATTCACTCCTTGTTTAGACCTCAGGGATAAGATGATTATAAAGAGACAGGCAATCGTCTAATGCTGTCCTCTTCCATTCCCAGATTCAGATAGCTGAGACAACAGGAAAATTTAGAGTAAGTTGTTTTGGGTCTGGAACAATTGTTAATTTTCTTTACGAACTCCAAGAACAAGGCAGAACTTGAAGATAAACTTTTATCATAATAAGTGGAGGTATCATTGAGTCACAACATCTCTCATTAGTCCTGTTAGGCTTTTCTTCATGTCATAGCTTTGAGACCAAAGGTATTCCTTACCTAGCACTCCATAGTTCTATAATGTAACCTTTAGATGCAAAGTTTTAAAGTTATTTATTTATTTTTGTATCTTAATGACTGTTTCATACTTACCCACATTCCCTCTAAAAAAGGCTGAACATATTATTATGATAAACTACAAACATTTCACTTCATTTTAAATTCAAATTTCATTTTAAAAGTAATGGTTGTGGGAATGGAACTTCAAGTTGATCACTGACAGCTATAAATGTGCAGAAAGCTTTCCAAAAGTGTAACATAAGAACACTAATTAGATTGGTGAATCTTTGTTCCTACAGATTGACAAAGTCACTGTTTGAGTGTTAAACAGTACAAATACTGACAAAAACCATGCACATCTGATCTTCATCTGAGAAACAGAAAATGTTTCTTATTTAATGCCTACGCTTTTATTTAGTAATGCATTTAATATAAATTTATATATAAAGTTTTCAAGTGATAAGCAGATCAAATTATATATTTACGTATTTTGTTCAAAGGGGATTAATTTCTATAAGTAGCCATTGTCAAATGTTGCATTGATGGCCCTAGTTCTCCAGAAAAAAATATACAATTAATCACCTGACATACTTCTGCTTTTCTCTTACTCATCCATGAAGAAACAGCATTAAAAGCTGTCTTAAGTCTGTTCACAGAAGGATGTTGAATACAGTGATGGAGTATACTTGATTCGTGAGCCAGTGCAGTATGAAATCTAGGGCCATCTATTACTATCTGTAGAGTAATAAGTGAAAAATGCTCAAATTTCTCTCACTGACTAGAAGAAAGTCCTCATCTTCTTCTTTTTAATTTCTTCCTTGCCCTTTTTTGATTATCTCCCTACAGTCTTTAGGGCTTTTCCCAATGTCAAAAGTTAAAATATACCATTATTTATAGCACTGGGCAAAAGAAAAAAAAAAAAAAAAAGGAAAGGAACCCCTGGGCATACTAATGTTTT
>VZSF01000258.1:62879-109131 GCA_013398295.1 Chionis minor
ATACCAATTTTTTAAACACTGGGCAAAAAAAAAAAAAAAAAAAAAAGTGACAGGAACTCCTGGGCATACTAATGTTTTTTTTCTCTTTTTCATTTAAGCCTTTTCAAACCATTCCCTAAAATCAAATTTAGCTATGTGAGTTAATGCCTCACTAACATGAGGAATGCCTTCTACATCACTACAACCCCTTTGCTGTATGAATTGTCTGGTCTTCAGAGAACTCTTTCGAGGTCCTTTTTTTATTCTGTACTTAGTTAACGAACTTATTGTTAATAGGCAGTTAAAAGTCATTTAAATATGAATTACAAATAATACTAGTAAATCTGCTGAAAAGAACTAAAAGGTTGTCTTTAAAAATAAAAAAAATAAAATCAGTAGGAAGGTGACTGGCCTGAGTGGATTATCCATCTATTAACATCTGGATAATACCCCAAATGGGTCTATAAATTGATTTGCCAGCAATGACTTCCCAAAGTAATCTGATTGAATTCAAAGAGGGAAAAATTAAAATGAATGAAGGAAGAAGTGAACTATCTGTGTTTAATCTTCAGTTTCATCAGAAATCGATTAACTAGCTGACTTTGGGTCCAAAAGAATTAATTATACTCAGTCTCCGGTATAATTAACAACACTATGGACATCTCCCAAAATATTCATTAAACAGTCAGGAACAATATGAAATTCAGATTAAAATTGGAAAAGAGATTAAATAGAAGTAGTCATCTCTAAAAAGAATCATACTACATCTGAGATGAAATCATTTAAGCAATACAAAATATGGAAATACATTTTGTGTTACATTTAATTATCATTAATTCCTTCACTGCAAGCTGGCAGCTATTTTAGGCTCATTACAAAGACTAAAATGGGATGGAATTTTAATAGAAATCAATCCTCATTGGAATAATGGGAATATGATTCAAACTTACAGGAAGTTTAGTTCTGAAATCCAACTTTTCTTTTTAATTCTAAGTTTAACTGAGGAAATCTGCATTCTGCAACACATCTACCATTAATGTTGTAAAAAACGAAGAAATACGCACCTACCTGGGAATGGAAGGAAGGATAACAGAGAGGAGATAAGACATAGCTTAAATACAGGTTTTGGAATCCCTATTTTTAAAATTTCCCAAACCTGGTGTCTGTATCCTGTGTAGCTGAATAATGCTGCCATTTGCCACAGTGAACATATTTGCAGATTTCTGAATGTAAAGTTTATTTCATCCCTGTAATTTTACTTTACCATATTTAGTACATTATTCTTCTGAATCTCAATACCATTTAGCCAGTAAACTAAAGGTTTTCTTGGTCTGGTTTTGGTTTGTTGGGTTTTTTTTTTCTTTTTTTTTAATTCAGGTATCATAAACACTCCCATTTTATCTCTTTCTGTAGAAAATAACTGCAGCAGAACAAAAGCAACATTATGTTCAAAGTAAAGCATCTTGGTTATCTTTGTGTCTTAAACCTATGGTTATGTAGAAAAAAATACTCAAGAGCAAAACAGTTAGGAAACAAAAATCCATCTATGCATGTCATTAATTATTGAAATTAAGTGTTCTATTATTTTACAATTTTATTTTAAAATTACTTTTTCCTGAACACAAAGGAGGTGCCTGCTTTCAATTCTTGATTCCTTCTGCAGATTTCACTTTTGCTTACTATTGACACCTTCAATAAGGCTCTATCAAAAAATAAATTTGCATTTAAAGTAAAAAAAATATTGGTATTTTTGATAGTTTGGTGGAATGTCATTATCCTGCATGTCATCTTTTCTCTTTTTCAACCCTCTAGCTGGCTTGACTAAGGACTAATCCCCTGGCAGAGATTTGACACTGCATGCTACACTGATCTTTAGTTCAGAGGTCATTTTGGAAACACTCAACAATTCAAATTTGGCCTTGCACAAGTTTCTGAGCTTTCAGGAGTTTTCAAAAGACATTATCTGCATATGAATTCAAAAAACAAATTTTAAAACACTTATTTTTAAAATGTTGCTCTTTTGTAATTCCTTTCCTGTATCCTAACCCTACAATCTATGCATTGCAATCACAGTGTAGGGTTAAAAGTCACAGTCTAGATGACAGGAAGAATGGACAGGATATTTCTGAAAACTAATTTGGGTACAACATGCAGTTTTTTTCAAATAGGAGATGGTAACAGTTTGAAGGAACCAGGCAGACAGAGGAAACTGTAGGGCAAGTAATGGCTAACTGTAGGGCATGAGGGCAAAGCAGTTAATCGGGCTGGATTTCTTCAGTTCTTTTCACTGAAAATATTGTACCTTCTTAGGCCGAACTTTTGTTTTAGGAGAGGTCTTTTTTTCAGCACAGGTCAGACGTTCTAGAAAAAGGAGAAAAATATAGGACTCCACCAGGGATTTTCAAGTAAGCTCAGTTTATAAAACATACTGAGACTAAAAGCACAACCAGCAACAGATAAGAAAAATATCATTTGAAGATAGGTAAAAGCCAAAAGGTTGTCAAGGTATGAGGCACTCCACTAGAAAGGAACAAAAATACAACCAGGGCCACAGTCTTGAACCTTATAAAAACTTTTCTCTCATTATCCAATCTGGACCTAAAAGAAAAAGGCCTGTCTAAATGTTTGAGTGAAGAAAATAATTATTTTCTTACAGTCTAGTTCAGCTCACGCTGTAAGCTAGCCAAGCATGAATCAGTTCTGACTGAGATGTGTACTGGGCCTGACTAAGAGTCCCGCAGGCTTTTTAGTCAGCAGCATCCCCCAGCTATGCAGGGTAAGCCATTACATACAATCATGGCATATGTGGGTGATTAGCCAATGTTTTCTCCAGCCTGAAGCAGTTTAGAGACAGACTAAAGACTGCTGCTCACCTTTAGATTAAAATCAGATGTACTGAGGCTTATGAGGATGACCCTGAGGCTTAGCAGAAGTGGTTGATGACTCAGGGGGTGTCACAGAGACATCCCAGAGTCCTCTTCTATTCAGAAGAACTCTGTTGGCTGCATGTACAGGCCCTTAGAGTCAAGGTGAATTAATGATGAGGGTTATGGGCAGGTGCATAGACCACACAACAGGGCTTGAGGGTTGGTAGCACTCCGCACTTTTGCTAGTGGAAGTGCATTTGGTGACTCCTTTTGCTTACTGCTAACAATGAACGATTGTTTTCTGGTTGTAAATGCAGTCCTCTAACTTTCTGGAATAAATCTAGGGTCAGGACATCAGGTTGTGCTTATAAACAGTAAAAATCACATGTCAATGTGTTGGACAATTGCACTGTTTCCTTTTTAAATGTAATATACTATACAATATTAATTGAGAAGCTTGTTTTTTTTAAGGAAATGTCAATTTTATGTGCTGCAGTAAAATGACTAAACTTTGTCAATAGCACTATAATTGCATCTTGTAGCAACCTGCTGAAGACAGCTTTAAATTAGAAACAATAGGGAAGAGAGCTAGCAATCCACAGAAAGAGAGAAAATTATGGGTGCAGTGGAAACCAAACTATGTAGTACAAGAATAAGAGAGACCTGAGAAATGACAGAGTAGGGGTGAAAGTGGCCCACCTCATATGTATGTACATGAGTGCATGCAGGCTGGGAAACAAATTGGAGAAACTAGAATTGTATGTGCTGTCACAAAACTGCGACATTGCTGGGATAACTTTAACACAGTGAGACAGTTCACATGACTGGAGTAATTTGTTATAAATCACCTAATCAGAGTGATAAAGCAGGCAAAGTCTTCTTTAAACAACTCATGGAAGTCTTTGTGCTACAGATCACGGTTCTCACAGATGCCTGTAACCTTTGTGCCAGCTCCTGGAAGGGATGGCAAGGAGAGACCCAAGTATATTGGCTGCAGATGTTGAAGTGTTGGCAGTGGGGGGCTGCAATGGTGGCATCTGAGTTAAGAGACCAGAAGCTGCCCCATGCCGGATGTAACTGTTTTCAGCTTGCTCAGGTGGCCCCACTGCATGACACACCTGGATCCCTCATCCAAGCTGGTGGAGCCTCTGGAAAGCATATTTAAGAACAGCCAAAATGCCATTTGAGGCAACAAGAAGAGCTTCCACCACACCATCTGCAGTAAAAAACTAAACAAGAAAAATGTAGGAGCATTGCCAGATGGGGCAAGTGATTCAGTGACTGCAGACAGAGATAAGGCTGGGGTTCTCAGTTGCTTATTTGCAGCAGTCTTCTCTTGCAAGGTCTCCCAAGCCTCTGTGATTAGTGAAAAGGTTCAAGGGTGAGAACCAGTGCAGTGGATAAAGACTGAGTCAGAAATTAATGCAGAGAACTTGACACATATATGTCCATGGGACATGAAGTGTTACAAGAGAGCTGGATGTTCTCTGTCATCTTTGAAAGGTCTTACAGAGCAGAGAAGGTCTCTGACAACTTAAAATGCAAAGATGTTTCTCCTGTCTTCAAAGAAGTCCAAATGGATGATCTGGGGAACTACGGGCCGTTCTGCCTCCTTTTGGCCCCTAGGAAAAAAGCAAGTAGTGAGTCTTTCTGGAACACATTTCTGGGTACTTGAGGGGGAAGGTGATTGGAAACTATCAGCATGGATTGAAGATATGTATATTTCCATAAATCCACTAGATTTGTGGATGAAGGGAGAGCAGTAAATGTCATTTATTTCAACTCTAGCCAGGTGTTCAACATTGTCTTCCACAAAATTCTCATATGCTAGCTGGGATGATGTAGTCTGGATGGGTGGACAATGAATGATTAAAAGACTGGTTGTATTCCTGGGTTCTAAAGGTTACAGTTAACAGGTTGTGCTCTACCTGGAGTCTGGTAACAAGGGGAGTGCTATAGGGTTGTATCCTTGGAGCTATCCTGTTTAACATCATCATCAACTACCTGTAAGAGGCAATGAGGTCCTTACTCATAAAGTTTGCAGTTGACACCAAACTAGGGGGACCAGTCAATATGTTTGAGGACACAGCTTCTGCTCAAGGACCTAGGCAGCAAGTACTTTATGAAAATCAACAACAACAAATGCCGTATCCTGCACAACAACAAATGCCGTATCCTGCACCGGGGATTGGGGGAACCTCTGGGAACAGCAGAGGCTGGGGACAAATAAATAGGGATTAGCTCTGTGGAAGAGGCCCTGGGGGGCCCTGGTAAACAGCAAGATGACCATAAGCCAGTTGTGTGCACTGACATCAAATAAGGCAAACAGAACCTTGGGATCTATTGCCAGAAACACAGCCAGCAGGTCCAGGGAAGGTGGGAAAGGATTTTCCCCCTCCAGAGAGCACTTGTTAGGCCTCATCTGCAATACTGTGTCCAGTTTTTAGCCTCCCAATACAGAAAACACTTTGACAAACTGAAGCAAGTTCAGCAGAGGGACCAAAAGCAGTCAGGGCTGGAGCATTTGTGCTGTGAGGAGAGCCTGAGGGACTGAATTTGACTCAGCCTGGTGAAGAGATGACTTTGGAGGCACCTAACAGCAGCTCCCCAGTGCCTGCAGGGAAGTTATCAGGAAGATGGAGAAAGTAGTCTATACAGGTTTTACAGGAGTGCATGGTAGGAGAACAAAAAAACTAGAGACAAAAATAAAATAAAAAAAAAGTTCAGACTGGACACAAGGAGAGCCTTTTTCCTCAGGATAAGAGTTGGGCAGTGGAACAGGTTGCCCAGAGAGGCTCTGCACCTTCAGTTGTTGGAGATTTTTAAGGATTGGCTGGATAAAGTCCTGAGCAACCTGGTCTGACCTCAAAGCTGACTCTGCTATGAACAGGAGTCTGGACTAGAGACCTCCTGGACTCCCTTCCAGCCTGAATTATCCTATGATTCTATCACCCTAAATGCAGGAGAATATACTCAGCCAAGTTAAAGGAAGATGAAGTATGACTAATAAAATAAATACAAAGACTACCATCCTTCTGTATATCCAAATTAATCTTTCTGAGAGCCCGAGCAATAAGTTTACCACTTGCTGTTTCTGTGAAAACAAAGTCTCTGTCTCAGCAATTATCATGGAATGTGAATATGTTATAAAAATATACAGCGACATAGACAAGAACTTTGTTAGATTCATCTGTGGTTCAGCATTGACAGCAAAAGAACCTGAGATTCCCATATTCCACAGACACAGAGACATTAGGTGTATGTTTGCTTGTATTCCATCTTTAAGACATGCTTAAAAGAGCTTTTTAGAGATGATTGTGTTCCTTTAACAAACTGCAAAAATTGTGATCAAGTGATTTTTACATTCTTTGACAGTATTGTAACACACAGAGAGTAGATCTCAGGTGAAAGAATGTTTTGGGATCCAGATGAAGGTTTTCTGTTTCTAAGAAACTGTTAAGGCTGTAAATTGCAGCAAAATGAGTGGTTACTATTGAATTACAAGTTCAGACATTTTTACTATAAAGACATTAGTGTAAATAGCAATTTCCTCCACTTTGCTTTCTGTTAGCATTAGGACTTCTTCTACCTGTGAAAATAATCTGCTGACATTTCCAAGAATCCTGTAATTTAAGCACTTTGGATATTCGGGGGCAGGAAATTACAGCATCAAGTCTGTCCTCAAAAAGAAATTATGCTTTGCTATGCTATTGCAGTGTTTTTGTGCAAGGACTTTTCCATTCAAATCTAATACATAATTCATAGCAACATTTGAGAAACCTTCCCAGATTAAAGATAAAGCGCGTAACACTAAACAATTAAACAAACTTACTGGACCTCCAGAAATCTTTCAAAAATGCTTATTTCACAGAAATTTAATTAGATTGATTAAGGTTACTCAGCTGTGCATGTGAGATTCCCCTAAGGGCCATTCCTTCTCATGAGAGATTTCTACAATAATTAAACCTTAGCAGGACACTCAACTATAACTTTTAATGGTCACCCTTACCAACTAGCTAGTGGGAGGAGAAAACAGCAGATGTACCTTCTGAAATCCATACAAGCAGAAAAACAGATTCTTTGAAACAAAGAGATGACCCAGGAAGAGATAAAAGGGACACTGATTTTTTTAAATATTGAAAAGGTTGTTGAAATCTCCTAAACAGTTAAGTAAGTTCTACATATATCAATTAATTAGCCAGACCCTCCTTCCTGGAAAACTTATTTGAATTTACTAATGAAAGTCACAAAACAAACAAACAAAAAACCTAACCCTTTCCCCATTATGTTTAAGAGTTGAACTAACTTTAAAAAAATTGGTTAAAAATCAAATAAAATCATGCCCAGATTCAGAGAGGTCTTCAAATTTATAAAGAAATATTTCTGGGACATCTCAAGCCAAAAACAGACCACAGAATTTTGAAATTATTTCTGGTTTTGGATTTACAAAGACAGCTGTCTTATTCATTCAACATTCAATTGTTCTCAGGTCCACATGATTCTGAGAATATACAGCCCTCTTCAGATATGGTGAGAAATTCAGTTTCGCGTAGGCTTCCTCTAACTAATCTTTTCTAAGGGTACTCTAGATGTGTATGTGTTGTGTACAGAGTCATTAAAATGACATAACCACCAGATGATTAATACACTCCTGCATTACCAGTCTATATCAGAATTAATGTATGGCCGAAGTAGTAGGTCCTTCCAGTTTCCAAAGGGCATCTTTTCAAGGGAAGCTCAAATGGTAAAAACCTGGCCCTGTTTAGCACACTAGCAAAACTGAAAATGTAGTTTGTCAGTCTGCATTGAGAATTCTTAAATTGGAAAGATTAATCATAACAATGGACTTCTCTCTACATAGAAGAACTCTCTATAAAGGACTTTTCTATATATATTGTCTCATTATTCTAAATTTACTTTGATATAAGAAAGAATCATTTTCTTAATATTAGTATTAATATTAAGCACATGAAATAAAAATATTAAAAAATAAGAATAATCTCTGTAATTCAGTCAACAGCCTAAAGCAGTAATTGTAGATTGGGAAAGCAATAGTTTCACAGTATCATACATCCTACTTCAAAATATTTCAGCATTGTACATTCCTTTTAATGCATGGCTGTGAATATGTACCACTTAATCCTTTCCGTTTCAGGCTTCTTCTAACACTAGATAAAAGCAGCCACATTTTCATAGACCTCTTTCTGGGTGAAGAGAAAATCAGCTCATCTCAGATTTTCACTGTGGGGCAGATAGGCCGCTATCAGCCAATATGGTCCAGAAAATTATTTTCTAACATTAGTTATAATTTCCCAAATCTTATCTAACTATAGAATGACTGCATTAAAATGTCTATAAGGCAACGTAACAGATCTTTTCAGTGGGATGTCATTCTGATGTAGCAAAGGACTTTCGAATGTAATAGTGTACTGCTCAGGGGTCTGAAGTAATCACAGCAAAAATGCTTTGTTGGCTTATTTTCTCTTCAGCTTGAACAGAAAAGCACAGTTATGGAATTTCTTTGCAATTTTGTTTCAGTACTAGTAAATCATTCCAATGATCATGTTAAAAAATAAATTGTCAGGTGGATAGAATTTAAAAACCAAATAATCACCTTTGTACATTTCAAAGCATAAATGACAATTAGTAAGGAAGTGTGTGGAAAATAATTTCATTGTACCAGCTTTTTTTTCTATTTGCTTAATTTCTTTATTTTAGTAATATAATTCTATTTTTTAACAAACAATAAGCCCACAATATAGTGGCTATAATCCTCAGCTAAGCCAACCACATTTGTTACAACTAGAGATGAGAACCCAGGAAGATTCCAAATAGCCTAGATAGCAGGAGCCCAGAAGAGTGTTTCACAGTGGTATAGGCAGTCTGGTTAACCTTGCCAAGGTCTTCAATCTATTGGTGAGGCTGGAGAGTTTAAGGAAGCTCTAAATGAGCAAATATCAGATTGGTTTAGAAAGGCTGAGCAAAACAAAACTCCAGAAGATTCTCAAGCTCTGGAGGCATTGTGTTTGAAGACAAATTCACTGCTTTCATTTAATTAGCCATGGATCTATCTTAGCTGTAGTTGAACTTCCTCTCTTTTGTAAAGTTGTTTTTGCTCCTTTTGTATTATCCCATGTCAGGCTATTATTAGTTTACTGAAATAAAAATGCTGTTTTGACAAACTTTGAAAATGAAATGAGGGCAGGATAACCTGAAAATGTATGTATTTTGATGTGGCCTATCTGGCATCAACCATGTGTGTGTAGAATGTAGTGATGATCAACATATAGAGATCATAGTATGAAGAACACAAAACCCAGTAGTCTCAGCTCCCAGTACAAACACTCCAGAGAAAGAAAATTCATCTTTCAAGATACCATCTTTGCCACTGAAGAGACATCACTGGATGCCTCTCAGTCTTTTATCATGATAAAAAGAGTGAAGTAGTTGTTTCCTAATAATTTTCATTAAGTTAGTCAAGATTTTGAAATCTCTTTCATATACTTCCTAAGTCATACCTTCTCTATCCTAAACAGAAACCATTCAGTCTCTTTACTATTCACTGATCGACAACTGGTCAATGTTCAATTCAAATGACTCAACTAGCTGTGCCTTCATCATCAATATGAGGTATTACACTGCTTCTAAGTTGTTATGGTTTGCCATATTTATTATACATAACATATTCACATTAACAAAGGTTTCTGGTATCCTTGCTATTGTCCTCTGTGATTGTCTTGATTCTTCCTGTTGTAGTGTGACAGTAATTATACCTACCTTCCTGCTTTATTTTGATGTTTGAAAGGCTGTCATTTCTTCACCCCCACCCCTCACCTTCGTCACACTCAGCAGGGGAAAGTACAAACTGTCCTTCTCTCCAAAATTTCCACTTGATCTGCTCACTATCTTGTCAAAGTAACAGTGCTTTTTTACAAAAAAAGAAAAAAAAAGTAAACTGACACCCACAAGATCCTGTGACAATGAGTTTCACATTTAATTAAACAAAAATCTCTTCAATTCACTATGAACCTGTAATTCGCTCTGTAATCTAACTTCACTAGATTTCTGAGTCTTTTATTATGAGAAAAAGAGTGATGTTGCTGTTTCCTAATCATTTTCATTAAGCTAGTCAAGATTTTTAGATCTTTTTCATATCCTTCCTAAGTCATATCATCTTTATCCTAAACAGACATTATTCTGTGTCTTTATTATCCCTGTTGTCCTTGTCTGTACTTTGACAGTAAGGGGGGAGGATGTAAAAAGGAAAGAGAATAGAACCACATGCATATTCAAGGTGTGAAGGCAATCATTAAACTCAGATGAAAGAAATAATTACAATGGTTGGTGATTAGGCTGACAGTAAGAGAAGAATATTTACTTAGGGGATATGTATTAAGGAACATTTATGTTGTGGAAAACCCAAACATTAAATAGCCTATCTTTAGTGCTATGAAAAATCAAATGCAAAAAAAGTTGGAAATTTTATAGTATTGTTAAAATAATAATACAATTACATAAGCAACCTTTCCTGATTGTAAGGCATCATTCTTCATTTCATTTAGATAGCTTAGTTTCTTACCTGTTTGGCTTAATTCTTTTATCTTTCTGTCTTCTTTCTTTTTCTAAACTGAAATAACCCCAAAAAACTAAATAAGACAACACAACAAATATCCTACACGTTAACCAGAAACATCACAGTATTTTCACTTAGCATTGTAATAGCTTATATTAACATCTGGTTACTATAAAAAAGTTGGCCTCAGGGATTTTTTTCCCGGAGGGTATATCTTAGATGAATGATACGGTTAAATGTTTCCTTATATCCATGAACAATATTCATTCTTTTGAACCAGAGCACAGCCAGGTGCTGTAAACTATAACCATGAGCTTGGTGATGTGGAATCCATTATTCTACAGGGCTCAGGGCCAAAATTTTTCATTCAATTGCTCTGCACCAACAAGATTTTCCATAGAGCTCAGCATATTATTACTCCCAATGCAATACTTATGGCCAAACTTAGAAAAAAGCCCAACAGCTACTGCAGTGAGGCCTTTCAAAAATCTGGCAAATACTAACATCCTGAAGAGCTGAAAACTACAGCTGATGACTTTGCAGTTATTTCATTTTAGTTTATTGTTTGCAATGAAATGAAAAATAAAGTTTTTTCCTATATTCTTTTGTTTAGCAAAATAGGCACTTCTCTTATTGCTCCTTTGTTTCTAAAAGGGTGCATACATGTGCATACATATTAAGAAGATCACCAAATTTGGAACTTCTCAGCCAATAAATTCAATTATAATAAATTTTAAATGTTCTTTGTAAAATTGTTAGTATTATGCAAATTACAATTAGTTCAAAAGAGTAAACTGTTACTTTTTCAGGGTAACTGTTTGTTACCTATGAATGGTAAAAACACTAATGTAATGGAAGCTGTTGACATCAGGACCATCTTGGTGAAGATTTCAGATAGTTAAAGGAAAGGTATCAAGCAAATCATTGTCTGTGAAACATATTTCTGAAATATTACTCTTGGAAACTGATCTGAAATATTATTGTATTTGGTTTACATGGCAAGGTTTTGGTAGCAGATCTTTGAGAAGATGCTAGATGCTGCCCCCATGTTGGACAGAGCCAGTTCCAGCTGGCTCCAACAAGGACCTGCCACTGGCCAAAGCTGAGACCGTTGGTGATATTGGTAGCACTGCAGTGACAACATATTTAAGAAGGGGTAAAAACTGTTGCACAACAGTAGCTGGGAGCGGGGACTGAGAATATGTGACAGAAACAACTCTGAAGACACTGAAGTCGGTGAAGAGGGAGGGGAAGAAGGTGCACCAGGCACCAAAGCAGAGATTCTCCTGCAGGTTGTGGTCAAGACAATGTGGATGCAGGTTGTCCCCCTGCAGCCCACAGAGGTCCATAGTGGAGCAGATATCCACTCTGTAGCCCATGGAGGACACCACGCTGGATCAGGTGGATGTGCCCTGAAGGAAACTGTGACCTAATGGAGAGATCACGCTGTAGCAGGCATCTGGCAGGAACTGCAGCCCCATGAACAGCCATGCTGAAGCAAGTTTGTTGGCAGGACTTATGACCATGCTGGGGACTCACATGGGAGCAGTCTGTTCCTGAAGCACTGCACCCCCTGGAAAGGACCCATGCTGGAGCACTTGAATAACAGTACCCTGTGGGGAGGACTCACATTGGAGAAGTTCATGAAGGACTGTCTCCTGTGGGTGGGACCCCAGGCTGGAGCAGGGGAAGAACGTGAGGAGGGAGCGGCAGTGATGAAGTGTCATGGGTTGACTGCTACCCCCATTCCCTATCTCCCTGTGCCACTTGGGCTGAGGATTTCAAGAAACTGGGCGTGAAGTTGAGCCCAAGAAGAAAGGAGGAGTGGAAAGGAAATGTTTTTAGATTTATTCTTATTTCTCATTGTCTTATTCTCTTATTAATTGGCAATAAATTAAATTAATCTTCCCCAAGTCAAGTCTGTTTTGACCATGACCGTGAGCAGTAAGTGATCTCCTTGTCCTTATCTCGCCTGCAAGCTTTTTGTCATATTTTCTTTCCCTATGCTGTTGAGGAGCAGGAGTAATAGAATGACGTGGTGGGCACCTGGCAGCCAGGCAAGGTCAGTCAACCACAATTGTTAACAAAAGACTATTTTTTAAGAATAGCTAACACTTTCACTTCAGAAGATAAAGTTCAGTCTATGTGAGGTTTTTATTTTAAGCTTTTTAGCCTGTTTTTTAAAGTAAACAAAAGATACAAAATTTTGCTGGCTCTCCAACTGTCTCTGCCATCTCATTCTAGATACCTTCAAAACTAGTTGTCTAAATTCAACTGAGCTTGGCAGATAGGTGGAGATCTCAGTGACAAGAAGATTAGATTTATTCTATGATCAGCCTTTTCCTTGAAGGAGAAGGAACTATGCAGCGTGAGAGGCAGCACCTGCCTGGGGCTGATAAGTGCAGGAGGTCAGCCTGCGTAGTTAACGCTTTTTGTCACTGGAAGGACATTTTTCCAGTTGCTTAATCAAGGTTGGAAATGATATGGCAGAGTTTTGGAACTGGAGCACTGTGGACAAAGAAAGAAAAGAACCAGAAGACACACATCCATACAAAAGCAGGCTTTGTTAATTTGATAGCTGTAGAAATAAGTTATATTCCTCTAATAATATTTGTTGCCATTATCTCAAATGTCAGTGATGTCAAAGGACAATTAAAAAATCTGTTATCCTCAATGAAGTGCCTACTTTTCCTCTTCCAATTAATTTTTTTCTATTCTAATAAAATAAACAAGAAACACTTGTACCAGGAAAAAGTAAAACTATTTTACTCAAAGCCGAATGTTGCCTTCCATTAATGAGCAAGGGTAAAAAATACTTGTATTCTGATAATATAACTATCCCATCTCTGTTTCCTCTGGTTGTGCTCTCCCTATAATTTCTATAAGTGGTGCACATCTTACAGTAGCAACCATAGGACACAGAAACAACAGAATAGGCACTCTTTTTGTGTATTCAAATAAATGTTTAATAGACGCTGCCTCTCTGATGGTAATTTCTTAATTAAATTAATAACGAAGAGTTCTGTGGAAGCACATATCATGGTGTGAAGAAAAACTCTCCCACCATGAAACACATCTCCCACAGAGGTGACAAAACCCACAGAATTGGAATCATTGATATTGTAGCTGTTTGCATCACAGACTTGCTCTTCCAGGTTACCTGATAGCATGATCAAAAGCGCTGTCTTAAAGATATATATAAAGTTAATGTAAAGTCTTTCACTAGTACATTTTTCAGTCTAATAAAAGTTGTTTTCTTGCCAAAAAATCTCAATTCTCTTTGTCATATTGACAAGTTTATTTGTCATATGACAAGTTTATTGTGATGAATCAGAAAGTGTTTATGAAAGAAATATTTTAATTCATTTAAAATCCATACCTAATTTGAAACAACACACACACAAAAAAATCTCATGTAAAAGTGGTAAATAAATGCACATATACAGTGTTACCTCTGCAAAATTCAAGTTGAAAAACTATATAAGGAATACAGTAGAAAATTCATTTCCTTACATAGGGTTAAACTCACAGACATGTATCTCATCCAGTAGAGCACCGGCTTGTTTTAATTCCTATACCTGCAAGACAATGTGTTGTGGTTTAGGACCACATAAAACTGTTAATTTCCATTGCAAAGGTTTCAGAAAACTCCTTTCTGAGGAGTCTTTAGTATATAGAATGACTTGCTCTGATTTCATATTTCTTTGTTATCCTGGAAGAAACAGTGATAGACACCCATGCTTCTCTGCAGAAAAAAAGATGTGTCAGTGCGTGGGTTGACAGTGTTGAACCGATGTAGGTAATCCAGACCCAATTCTATGCTGCATATTTCTCGTAAGGCCTTCAGGATATTCACAATCTTAATTTCTCAACATTCCACTTGTTGACATGGCCTAATAGCACCTCCATACATAAATAGTATGATGACAGGGGAGATTATATTAAAGATTTCTTGATGCTCAGATGCACGTTAAATCACTGTCAGAGTTCTTCTCTTACAGGTGGTCACATACTAGACTATTTTATGTATGTATGTATATATGTATTTATTTACACCTATATACAAAATAAATATATCTAAGCTCAATACTAAATATTAACACTAACTGACACAAAATGGAAAAAGTAAAGATACCAGGTAGAACAAGCCAAATGCTACAAAAAAAAGTAATATGCTACAAATATGTTACAAAATTGTTAGCATAGATGATTTCATTCTCATACTGACGTATCAGTACTGATACAACCCTAAAGTCCTGAGCAGTAACTTGAAGTCCACTCATTGAAGTAGACTTTCCTGTGCTTTTGGAAAAAAAATTAATCTGTGCATTCAGGACACCTTTGAAAGATTCATCTGTGTTCTGTATATCTCCATCTGGTAAATGACCACATTTTCAATGTTCTAGAAAAGAGGAGCACAACTTCATCCTTACATGTCAGGTATGCCCCATAGATTGCATGGTAAGAATGCCTCCTTCAGACTGATTATACTCTCCATGTCAAAGAGGACCCTGAAACATTTTTGAAGAACCTGGGACTTAAAGTCAGAATTTTAATCTTTTAACAATTATCTGTCAAAGATTTGAGATATGTCAATATTAATATGATTACCTCGCATCTGATTTCCATGGCACAGAAGCTCTTGAAACACTTATTGGCAACTTTGAGAAATTAATATTTTTTAGAACAGACTTAATATCAGATGGAATGCAGCAGTTCCAACATTATTCTACAACATTGTGTTCTGTGCTTCACACAAAATATTTTTTAAAGATTATTTTAATTTCAATTTCCAGTTAAATAAATATCATAAATTTTCTGCAAATGCATAATTACTCAAATATCTCAACAGACAAAACTTACACATTGTTATTCAAAGCTTGAAAGACGGAGATTCAAAATGCAATAAATGCCTTTTAGTACTATCTAAACATAAGGTATTTAGTGAAAATAACTTTTTAATTGTCCAGAGATATATCAGAAAATTATGCTGTCCTTGTAAGTTAAAGTCCTCTAATAACAACAGAATATTTGCAATGTTACAGGTGTCACAACTACAGTGCTCTCACATCGTGTGTGCTCTTGGTTTGACAAAAAAGACCAAATGAGATGGTCTGATCAAAGGATTCTTTGTCTGAAGAAAGGAAGACTTACAGAAAGCATAAAGCCATAATATAATGAGATCTTATTTGTGTCTTGAATTCTTAGCTGCCACTTGGAGCATAAACAAATTAAAAGTCACAAAAGCCTATTTATGTATTATCCAGACATTGCTGTCATTTCACCTTCTTCCAGATAAAAAAATTGATTTGCTCTCTTGTTCTTCAGCCACAGCTCTCCAGAGATTTATACATCTTATGTAATATATACGCCCCATTTTCAATGAGAGTATTTAGAATGCATAGCATTAATGATGGATGACTGAAAAATATTAATAGAATAGATATACATGAGGAAATGAGAGCTTAGTTAAAAAATTAATGTAAATTTACATTCCCATTACATATATAGTATTTTTTGTTATACATGTATATTTTTATTTTATTTCTTTTCCATTTAAATAGGGTTTCAATTAAAAATAAATTTAATATTAGTTTTCATTCCTTCAAATAAAAAGAATAATCATAAATTCACAAAAAATTGAAATAGAATTTTCCAGTTACCACTTATGGCTTGAACTTTATTTCTCAGGACCATGCTGTGATGTTTCTAAAGTTGTTTCTGATACTTGTCTGTAGACTATTTAAAATATCTAATTCTTCCATACTTGATCTTTATAGTGCTAATGTAAATAACAAGGAAAAAAATATTCTGAAATTTCCATGACAAACATTATGATAAAAGTATCATTTCAAAGGTTAAAGATTTATTCCTCTTCCATAAACAATTTTATCTAATTATGGAAGGATAATCATTTGGTCAGAGCTTTCTAGATCTTTTCCATTCATAAAAAGGTAAAATTTGATTTTCCTATTTCTCACTTTTCACCACAGAATAACCAGAGCTGCAAGCATTGCAGCCCCTTCTAATCTTCAGTTAGCTGCTTAAGCAGGTGCACAGAAAATATTTGTCTTTAAGGTGATTCACTCCCCCATTTCCCATACCTTCATGTCCTACCATTCTCTAAAGCTTTTTAGCTAGATACAGACCACTGAACTTCAAATGATCAGGAAACAGCTTAACCCTTCAGATGTTTTCAACATCAAATATTCTCTTTTCTTCAGTAGAAAAAAGAAGTTTTGAAACACTGCAAAAGCTTAGAAAGGATCATCATCTCACAGGTGTCTGTGTTCCCCTGAAAAGTTGGAGATTGGCTTCCAAAACCACTCTTCAATATTTTTATACAAAATGAAAATTAAGCATTCCAGCAGCAAACTTGAGAGAAAAACATTTCAGGACAGCTTCTTTGACAAAGCAAAAGTGACACTTTATCTCTGTGGTTTACTTTTCCTTCTAGTCCCTGCCCCCTGCCCTTTATTAATGGCAGATTAGGGATTTCCTTTTCCTATTCACAAGTAGTTCTCAGCAGCCTAATTTATTTAACATAGCTGTTATCTTCTCTCTGATTTTTTTTTTTAACCTTTCCTGTGCAAATGCGGTACTCTGATAGTTGCTGGTCACTGGGTGCACTCATTCACTCTCTTTTTATTGAATTTATCTAACTATATATCACAGCTGATTCTGTGTGAAGCAGGACACTGGCAGCAAGCGTCAAAGAAAATACTTTTCAAGAGTCATACATCATACAAAAGGTTATTTTTCTAACTACTGCTAGGACTTAAAAGATGTTTTAGTATCTTTGCCAACAGACTTACTCTCTTAAAATTGCTCTTAGATTTTTTTTTTTCATGTGGGTAAGAGAATTCAGAAAGCACCAACTATTTGAACTATAACTTTTGTCATCACTGTTGCTTCTAAATTGAAAAAAAAAGCCTGAATACATTTTGATTTTGATGAACGAAATATTTATCTGTGCTGACAACCATTGCCATATTCCATGCATAAGCCAATGGAGTTTACCTTACATAGCCTGAGATGTTAAATATAAATATGAAAAAAAAAATCAGAGTTTTCATAACAGAAAGCTTGACTGGTTGTTAAATACAGAGATTATCAGGCATCACCATGAAGGAACGGTTCCTATTCTGAAGTCTCAGGATGTTTTTTCTTACATTAATAATTTCATTCACTGTCATTTTGGGGCATCTTGGAAGTGTGATTCCATCAACATGATTTTCATGCAGTTTTGATCAAAAAAAAATATATTAAACCATGAAATTGCTGCAAAAAACCTTTCCATCATCTTATAATACAAGCTCACTATCTGCAAAAAAAAGAAGTTTGAAGGAACAGCCATTCTTGGATGATACAAGTTTCTTTTCCTTCTTCTGTTCATACAGTAAGAAACTACAGAATTAAAATTTTGAAATAAGCTGTTTCTTTCACTGTATTAACTCTAGTAATCCAACACAAATGAATAAGGTACCAGTGTGCACAGAGAAGTACAAATCAAAGGTCTATGATGTTTGGCAAGGTATCTTTCTGGGAAAAATATCTGCTCTGATATGCTAATAATGTAATGAATTATTCACAAGATCTCTGTCACTCAGGACATTAGCATTAACACTTGCTAGGTAAATGATTTTGAGCAATTTTAATTTCCTTTTATTTATTTTGCTTACTAAATTGGGCTTGTGAAAGCAGAATCCATTACTGTGTTTACCTTTGGCAAGCAAAGATAAAATCTGCACTGTCCCAAGTCGTCTCCCTATTGCTTTAAATTGTTTACTGAGACAAGAATAGTACTTGTGTTGCAGAAACACTAAATAGAAGAAATGTATAGTTCTTTTCTGAACATTTTTTACTGCTCTACAGTTTATCCAGTTACACTGAAAGAAGGTGTATTAACAGGTACTGGAACTAGCATTATTAAAATTGTCAGTGTACTCTCCTGTAACAGTATCACTTATACTTATTTGTATTTCGCTTTTGTTGGTTATGATATGTTTACAGACAAACTATTTGTTCTGGTCTTATTCTCAGTTTAGTATGACAATTCCTAATGCAAAAGTCTTCTGAGGTTGTGTATGCTGAGTGACCCACAAAGGTGCAAAACTGAAAGAAGGAGCTATTTACAAGACAAATCATCATAACAGGGAATTCCAGACAAAAAGCTGTTGGCCTATCTACTAAGAATGATGATTTCATACATTCAAAATATAGCAGTCCCATGATGCAGTCAGAGGATGCAGAAGAAATGTCAAAAGAGTCAGAGGTGACTAGAGTAGGCAGCTATTCCACCAGACTCTAGAACTGATGGGAATGACAGTTTCAAGTAAAATTTATATAGGGTGCAAAAGCCTCATCAGAGCCAAGACTTAGCCCAACTCAGGTCTATCTTAGGAACTTCCACACATCTGAGGTATAAGCATAGCTAGATGATCCTTGTGAAGTGACTCAAAACATAGCCTGGCATCTCTTTTTTATTCCAGCCCCTATCTGTATTTAGCAGCTTTTCACTGGACTGAATCCCAGTTCCAGCTCTGCTCTGAACCAAAGCATTAACATCAGCTTCTCAATAGGAACTGTTTCTTAAATCAAATCTTAACATGTCCTTATGTTGTGTGCTGACACCAGATTTGTAATTGGGGGGATAACATCTTTGGACCCTGAAATTGGTTTATATCACAGTATTTCTCATAGTCCAGCTTTACAATCATCTATCCATATTTCCAGAACGACCTGGCTAGTATAATCTTTAATGTTAACCAAGAACTACTAATAAATCACATGTGCAGCCTGCATTTTATGAAGGTAGAGATGTGATTATTAGCATATTCCTACAAGTTACGCACTAAAAGGTTCTAATTCCCACATCCAGAAGAGGAAGTATGGCAGCATACATCTCCAATGTAAAACAGTAAGGCAGGACTTTATCTGGCTGTCAGATCAGCATATAACAATATAATTTCCAACTAATCGGATAGCAAATCAAAACTTTTCAAATTAAATATTCTTTTCGTGCAAGGTCACCGGTAGAACATGGAGAATAAAAGCATATATATCTGATAACTATCTTCCAAGAAAAATAATTTTAATTTTGTTCAAGCGCGATCTGGTTCAGAATATGACCTAAGTAAGAAGATTGAGAAGCAACTTCCTGCATGTAAAACGATCTAAGGAAAGAAAGATGACCCAATCTATAACACATCTGAAATGCATGTACAGTCTATCAAAATTTTTTCTTCAGGTATTAAAAAGTATTTACTGAATAAAGCTAACAGGAAATAATTTGTGGCACAAAAGGCAGACAAAGAAATAAGCATTAATCTCAGTACCCAACCCTAGCCTGACCTAGAGCCACACAGTCTAGCTGACCAGCTGAAATTTTTCCATGAGTTCATGTTTGGTTTGAAGTAAAGATTGGAGGTGCAGCAGATGCTCACATGGGCTTTTCTAAGGTCTCTTAAAGCTGCAAAAATAAAGCAATGTAAAAAGATGGAACTGCTAAAGATGAACAAACAGCAAAAAAGACCAATAGGGGATATGCATTCGTGAAATGCGATTCTTACCCTGGAATCACACCAGAACCTCTATCACCTAGTTCAATAAGAAATATCCAAGTTGCTGAGAAAGAACCTGTACAAAAAACCAGTTCATCTTTTGAAAGACCGTGTCCACAAAATGCCAAGAAAGAACAAATGCTGTTTTTCTTACTGCAGTTTGCAATACCTTTCTATGTTTTATATATTCAATCACAGTATTGTTTGAGATTGCAGAAATCAGCTTCTTTTTGAAAGCCTCAAATCCTCCAAAGGTTTGGACTTTTGGATTCTCCGAAAACATGACACAATTTTTGAAAATTTGCCCAAAGCTACAGAAAACCAGAAAAAATGAAAAACTTGAAATATAAGAACATGTTAATCTCTATCACATATGTAGAAAGGATATAGAAAAGCTTGCTTTAGGAAAACCAGGAAAATTCCTCAGAGAAACAGTTATTTTGGCTAAACTACTTAAAAATCTAATAGGCCAAAGCTGCAACATGGTAGTGAAAAAGTAAAATTCACAGAAAGGGTTTGGGAAAAAAAGAGGAGGGAAGTAATTTTGGTGTTTCCTATAACCACTCCTTAGTCTTCAGTCCTAATAAGTTTAACCCTCAGAACAAGCCAGAGTCTGTCCCCAATCATAGAAAAGGTAAGCTTGCTAGACATAAAAAAACATGAATGCTGTACACTAGTAGTAGATTTATATCACCAACTTTAAGGATAGCTTGGGGAGCCAAAAAACATGCAGTACAATCTAATCAGAAAAATTACACAGTATGGAAGCCATGGAGAACAAAAGGTTGCGGAAATAATTTTGTTTTGTCAGAAAAAAATTAATTAATTAAAAGAATATACATAGGAATGTGGAAATCCTACAGCACATAATTGGGAGGTATCAAGGGGGGACGATGCAAGAAGCCAAATGAAAGCAGAAATAGTGAAACAATGAAATAGTTACAAGAAGACTTTTTAACCAAAAAATTCTGACAAACTGACAAAGTCAGTGCAATAAACCATACACAGAATATCAGCCACAGACCTGATGTGGTTACTGGCATACCATCTAGAAGGGACACACCAAAGTGACTATTGAGGAAACAGGGCAGGAGGAGAGCAAAGCAGCAGTCCCATTGAAGGAGGCTGCTTGCAGGGTTGCTTACATGGCCCGACCTCGGCAAATAACCTGGATAACAGCACCAGTAAAGATAGGAATGTGAGCAGAAACAATGTGGTGTGGATAAAACAGCCTTGGATAGTACTTGCAAAAAAATATCGTTATTAGAGGAAAATTACCAACAGACAGATTAAAGAGTAATCAGAGAATTACAGGTAATTACAGAGACTATTGAAACAAAGAAGAGGTCACCTGGAGGAGACGTATAAAAGACCTGTGATAATTTGCAACAGGAAGGAAGAGACCTTAGGGAGGGAAGGAAGGGAAGCGCACCAGGTTAGGCATTGACAGCAACCACCCCACCAGCGTTACTGCCCCTGCCTGGAACAAGCAGAGCCCTTTCCTGTGGGATAGGTGCTGGGGGCAACCTGCACCCAACTCATGGGGGCGTAGCACAGGGGCACCTACACCAGGGTATATAGATGTGAGCTTATGGTGTCTTTCTCACCAGCACATGTGTTGGGGTTCACAAGGAGTGGAATGTGTAGAGCTAGAGCCACAGCAACACATCTGCTGCAGGAGGGTCTGCAGGAAGAGGGACACAGCACTCCCCGATGAGAAGGTGCACGTCTATAACCCCCATGGCCTCTGTCTGTGGAGGGGGAGTGCACATAACTGTGTACAGCATTAAATCTTCAGGGGATTCGTTATGAAATTGTACTTAGAAATTTGTAGACATTTATTAACATTTCATAATATCTAGTCTTGTGGTTTATCCGTTTTACTACTGATATTGATCTTGGATGTATAGGTTACTGTTTGCAAGTCAATTGCGTGCCATTAGCAAACTAATAAACTACTTCGGATCTGATTTTGTTTAAACTATATGAAATGAGAAGTTTTTCTCTGTGACAGCAGCTGTCTTCATTAACATAAGGCATTCTAAGGTTATCTTAGAAAAGATTGTATCATTAGAACACTGTAATGTTTCTGCTGGAGTGAAGGAAATACTCGAGGACAGAAATGAGTTTTGTAACAAATTGGCATGTGTATATCTGTGATGGATCCATAGACGCAGCAAACAGTTGCATTCATAAACTACCTTGGATAACTTAATCAACCAAAACTTTCCTGCTAGTGGAAAAAGACCAGGGGGTATAGGTCAACAGACAGCTGAATATGAGACAGCTGTGTGCCCAGGTAGCCAAGAAGGCCAACAGCATCTTGGCATCAGAAACAGTGTGGCCAGCAGGACTAAGGAAGTGATTGCCCCACTGTACTCAGCACTGGTGAGATGCCAGCTCCAATAGTGTGTTCAGTTTTGGACCCCTTACTAGAATAAAGACATTGAGGTACGGGAGCATGTCCAGAGAAGGGCAACGAAGCTGGTGAGGGATCTAGAGCACAAGTTTTATGAAGAGTGGTTGATGGAACTGGGGTTGTTTAACCTGGAGCAAAGGAGGCTGAGGGGGGACCTTATCACTCTCTACAGCTACCTGAACGGAGGTTGTATCAATAATACAAGAGCTAATGACCCCAAGTTGTGCTAGGGAAGGTTTAGGATGAATATTAGAAAAAACATCTTCACTGAAAGGGTTATCAAGCACTGGAACAGGCTGCCCAGGGAAGTGATTGAATCACCATCCCTGCAGGTATTTAAAAGACATGTAGATGTGGTGCTTAGGAACATGGTTTAGTGGTGGTTTTGTCAGTGCTAGGTTAACAGCTGAAGATCTTAAAGGTATTTTCCAACTTAAATGGTTCTATGATTCTATGAAGAAAGTGTTTATGAAAAGGTTTGTTAAAAAAAGATCCTCCACAACTATTTTGTGGCATCCTTCTTTTTGTTTCTACAAAATTGCTACTACTTAAGTTACTTTAGTGATAATTTTAAATGTTAGGTTCTTTAAATTAATTTCTTCTATAATTTACAGTGTGTTCTCTGCAGTTACTCACTCCAAACTGCACCATCTGATGGCCTACCTGGCTCCCTCTGAAATGTTTTTAGCCTATGGCTTGTGGTTTTTTCTGGTTTTGGGAGTTTGGGAGGGTTTTTTGTTTGTGGTTTGTTTTTTAGTTGCTTTGTGTGTGTGTGGAGGAGGAGGACGGGGAGGAGGAAAACCCCCACTTAAATTCACTACAAACAAGAACCTTGGAGCAGGATCCTTTTCCCCCAGGAGGTAGATTGCAGTACAATAAATAGCTAAAGATACTTTCTATAATATGCATGTATTACATATGGATTTGAATTTCATATTTTCTAAATCCAACCAGGCTTTAAAATTGCTTTACAGGAGTAATTTTCTTCTGATTGCACCCAAAATATCTCCTGATAACTTTTTTTTTGTGTGCTGAGGGCAAGGCAGGACACAGCTATGTTGTTAGTTTTATTCAGAGCTATAGTAAGTAGAAATGTTCCACACAAGAAAAACACAGCATCTGTAAAATAGAGGATTAGTCTACTGTTAAACTCTGAACCAGTCAGTTTGTTTTTCTTCATAATTCACAGTGTCAGGTATTTTACTTCTTTTTGTAGATTTTCTGCCATGGGAAAAAATCTAAAAATAACACTTTCCTCTTTCTAATAGTCAGAGAAAAAAGTTTACTTATGAGCCCTGTAATGAACAACATCTTTCTCAAAGTGCTATATCTTTAATCTTCTAGTAAGACAAGCACGATTTTAAATTTAAACCTAAAATAGGCAATCTGGAAATCACTAAAGGTGGAAAATTAGTCCTTGCAGCAAGCGTTAGAGAAGTAAAATGATAGTTAACAACTAAGTCAGTTCCTAATTGTCTAAAGATAGTTGAAGCTTAAGGTAATAAAACCAACATGTTTTTAGCACAAAATCTACCTTATGTGACTGGTACCTTTGGCCAATCTGTGGAAATAATGGATTTTTCAGGATGGCAGCCAAAAAAAAAAAAATTGCTAAACACTGTTCCAAATTAGACAGATGTTTTGACCTATTAAAAAAAAATTAAAAAACATAAATACAAAATCGAAGCCAAAAGTTAATAAAAAAGACACATTTTAAAGTGAGACCCTAATGATTATTTTCATTTTTTCCTCTTTTGTCCCTTCTCAGACTTTCAGCATATTCAAATATGGTATTTATAAACCTTTGCTCATTCTGAGCAGCATTGTTTTCAGTATACTCTGTGCACCAAAAATACTCCATTCATCTCTGATTCTTTATGTTTACACATTCTGTTATAGAAAAGGTTAGTAGAACAATTTCCATGAGTGGAGTCAATCAATTAGAATGAGATTTTACCAATTTGAGACAAACAGAAGGCTGAGTTGGGAAGATAGGAACAATTTTTAGCTAATAAAGTACTGAAAGTTGGGAAACAGAGTGGGAGAAAAAACTACAACAAACAAACTTTTAGTCATCTTTTACCTAATTTAACTCAGAAGGTTTTTTTTTTAGTAAAAAGCCTCATTTAGTTAGACAGCATAAAAGCAGTTATATGTGGCAGGAACTGAAAATCCACCTAAGCTAGGATTCTGTCTCCAGCAATAGTTACAAAGGGATACACAAAGAAGATATAGGAATTGGAAGAGATAGATGACATTCTTCTTGAGAACTTGCATATCTTCCAAGACTTGTAGCTCTGAAAATTCTTAATCCTGTCGTAATTTTATAGATTTATAAAATTGTCTAGGTTGGAAAGGACCTTTAAGATCGAGTCCAACCATCAACCTACCGCTGCCAAAACCACCACTAAACCAAGCTCCTAAGCACTATGTCTACATGTCTTTTAAATACCCACAGGGATGGTGATTCCATGGGCAGCCTGTTCCAATGCTTGGTAACCCTTTCAGTGAAGACGTTTTTCCTAATATCCAGCCTAAACCTTCCCTGGCACAACTTCAGACCATTTCTTTATTGAAGTAATTTTCTTCCGGTTGCAACTGAAACATCTCCTGATAACTTGCTTTGAGTGCTGAAGGCAGGGCAGGACACAGCTATATTAAGTTAGTTATATTCAGAGCTATTGTTCTATTTAAGTAGTTCTATGCAATGTTCATTGGACTCTATTTCATTAATTCATTTAATCTTCCTTAGAGAGCGCATAACATTTTAGCAGTCACACTGTCCCTGGGCAAAGGACTCAAAAAAGCGTCTAAACAGTCTCTTGCTTTGACGGGTTGTGATTACTGACACAGCCAATGAAGTAGCTAGCATTAAATTCAAATCAGATGGCTCTATGATTTTTCAAAACCAAAAGAATTCAGAGGAAAATTCACATTCATTCAGACACACTGATTTAAGCTACAGAAACTATTATGAACAACCCCATTCACTACAGTAATGCTACTTTTCTTTGCATTGAGTTGGTCTTTTGTTCAATTTAAACCTACATAGTGTTTGGGTGGGCCGATTCTATCCTTAAAATAACCCTAAAAATTAGGAAAATGCAAATGGTGAACTAAAGCACAGAAAATTCTGTGGTTTGTCCAAATCTTTACAGGAAACATTTATCACAATAAATGATGGATTCACTGAGGCTTAAGTAATGTTCTTGTTATCACAACACTTTCCCTGTAAAAGGGTAACAAATGTTTCAATGTTTTTTATAACCTCTAGCCTTTTGTTAGGCTCCTGCTATGATGTAAAAAGAAAATTCTCTGTTTTGCCTTCAACTCATAAGAGCTGTTAGATTTTTTGTTACCCTCATAGGTTTGCTGGCTGAGATCAGAGTAAGTGATGCCGTGAGAACATTGTCTCTGATTGCACAGATGCATTCACTCTCAAGTCCTCATTATTTCATTCTTCATAAAATAATCTTCTCCCAGACATCTTGTTCCTTTCCTTTTCCTATTTTCTATTATTTTGCCCTTCCAAAGCACTCAGAAGAGAATATTAGTTCAACCTTTTACCAAAAGCGTCCCAATCTTTCTTTATATTTTCCATCTTCTTTGTCTCCTTGAAGACAGACCTAGAATAAACCATTTGTCTCCTTTGACATTTATATTCTTTTTAAATTAAAAAAAAAATTCTTCAGTACAAAAAAAAGGAAGAAAAAGATAGTTGCATGAATGAATAGGCTCCAAGTAACAATTTCACAACTAAATAAAAAGTCACTTTACTAAGATTCCAATGTTTGTGGTTTTTCTTTAAATTAACACAGATCTTTTTTCTAAATCTTGCAGTATCTTGATTATCAGGGCTAAGTAAAAGGTACTGTCAGAGCTGATCTCACTCTATCCTTTAAATAAATGGTTTGATGACTGAGCTCTACCATAGTGAATATTTCTGAAGAATGGAGTCCACATCCTACTTTTGGCTCACTCCTTATGTTTCACCCCACCGAGACAGCTCTTTTTGGTATGTAGGCTTGCTTTACTTGCTATTCCTTTACATAGCACATGCAAATAAATGATTCACCATGACCTACTGACCAGCTGTACTTGACATGGGGAACTATGGGGCATGACAGACTGCAGACAGAGGTCCATTAACACTTTAGCATACTCATCCTTCATTGTAGTTTAGCATCATGGATCAACTTCCTAGCTGTAGCTGCCAGCCTGGGACAATGACTTGTAACATTACTTTGAGAGTTATTTAAATGTTCGTGATGGACTCCACCATCATAAGAGATGACTCAAAAAAGCCAGACTGTTTCATGGGAGTGACAGACTCCCTCACCTTAAAGAGTAAGAAATCTAAAAAGAGAGTCAAAAACTTCTTCCTGTTGCAAAAAAACTCAGGAGAAGATGCCAAGAAAAGATCTCAAAACAAGTCTCCTGCAATAAAGATCACAGATGTTCTGTTTTATCTTCTTAGCAGTTTCAAAAAGAACACAATCTTTTAGCAAATCATTTTAAAATTATGAGGTATGAGGGTAAACTGGCTTCTGACATTCAAGATGAATTATATAACCGGTTGTATATAGGAATGAAAATCTCTGTCTTGGTGTATTTCTGGGTTTATGTACAACATACATAATTTTTCAGGACCTATTAAGGAGCCCAAATTTTTTATAAAGTTTCATTATTTTAAAGGTATTAGGCCTACTGAATTTAAGTGTAACATAACTATTCATGCAAGACAATGATGTATTTAATACCAACCTTAATAAAAGTCAGTATCTTAGTATATGTGGTTGCATAGACAATTTCTTGCCCTTCCACTTTCTTTGGTACCCAGTCAGATTCTGAAGTGAGGTTATTATTTTGTTCTTTCTTTTTTTATTTTTAAACATGGTAAGCAGGACAACTGAAGAGATTGTGTTTACCCACAGTCTTTCAAAGAAGCGTAGGAGGTAAGTTCTGAGTTTTCTTCATAAAAGGAATAGCTCACTTTAGATTTATATGAGGTCAGCTTGAATCACTTTCAGAATAATTAAATGCAGTTGATAGCTTTAAAATAGATTTTATCACAATAGTTTGCTATTTTCTGAAAACATACTATTTATCACTAATCATATTGGATACTTTTGAGGTCAGTATTAAGAAGCTGGAGGTAATATAATTACAAATCATCCTGCATAGCCTTCTTTGAAAATTGGCAGCATTTTCACTACTGGAAGGGCTGTTATTCTTGTATTGATTTAATAAAGCAGCATGCTTTGTTTGTACAACACATTACCTGAATATGTGCTTATCTGTAATGGTCATTTGAGGTTAATAAAACCTGTATGTTAGTGCTGGTTCAACTCAGCCAGTTGCTATTACTGTTTTGAGGCAGTCATTTATTCAGGCAAGTAATACACATCTCTCCCACTTGAGGAGCAGAAGCACCTCTTCAGACGCTGATACAGGGTAGTCATAATGGTTTTGAATTCAGCTCTTATAATTTCAGAGGGCAGAAAGAACAAATTAGGATTTGAAAGACTGTTATTGCAATTGTTAGTGAGACTATAATTTAGGATGAAAAACGAACCCAGGGCTAAATTCCTGCATATTAGGTGTTGGATTTTAACTGGAAATAGGTAAGATCAGGGAGTGAAAGCAGGTCTTCCTACAGAGGACACAAACAGATGTGTGGCATATACTTATCAGAACCAGAAAGGCAAAGTAAAGGATGAGATGACACTAGTAAAAAAGAAGGATAATAAGAATTTGCTCTGCAAGAGCAATCATTGTAACAAGAAACTGAGGAAATTATTAGTATGTTGCTCAACAAAGGAAAAGAATGACAAGTAAATGATGTCAGGAAATACAGCTTTTACTGTCTTTTTTGTTTCAGTCCTCCAGAACAGATCAGCTGAGAGCAAATGACTGCTAGAAAGCTGGTAACTTTAAGTACTGTAGAAACAAAAAACCACTTCCTTGTGACCTTGCTCTTTTTAGGATAGAATTGCAGCCTTACGAATATGAGATTCAACAAATTACTTCTCTTGACTTTCCTAAGCCTTTCACAGGAAATGCATTATATTCTGATAATCAAACATGAAATAGATGAAACTACAACAGTGTGAGTGGAAAACTAGTTAGGATAACTGATTCAAAAGAGTAATTATCAATAACCTATTACTATAATGCAAGGATTTATCAATTGCAATTCTACATGATGTGGAGAATGGAAGACAACACATATTATTGCATTTACTCACAAAAAGGAAATCCGGGAGGGACTGCAGGGACACTAAAGGACAGGTTCTAAGTTTTAAATAAGCCCAAATTTATGAAATATTTTTTTAAAAAAAATCTATAGAGGTAATACTACAGAAATACAGGAAGAGGCATAATGAGGTGGGTAACACAATAGAAGGAGTTTGGGCCTTTATACTGGATTAAAAATTGAACAAGAGGCAATAATTTCACATTCTTACTAAAGAAGTCATGTGCCATATTGGGATGCATTAATACCAATATATCCAACTCTTCCCCAAATTAGGCAAGCATCAGCTTGATTACTTCATCTGGGCCGTAGTACTTCAGAAAATATACGTCAGTGTGAGAAAGTCTAGAAGACAGCAATGAGGTTAGTCACAAGGTTTCAAATCATGATTGACCTAAGAGACAAAGCTGAAATAATTAGAAGTGGTTTGTTTTTCCTTTAGACTGAGAGTTAACTGTCAATTCTTTGAAGCATGTCCTTGCTGATCCAGTGATGACAAATGGGGCTAAATTGCAAGGTAGATGCAGTTTAGATTTCAAATATTCTTATGACAAGGAACATGAAGCACTTTATTATCTGTCTTGTTGATTACTTGTTCATCAAGTTTTTGTTATAGTCAAATTTGATTTCTTTTATTCTGGGAAGGGTATTATCTGATTTTTAAAATCCTTTGCAAATTACATTTCTGCTTTAGCGAAGTCCTAGAAATGTGTCTTGTTACTGAGAAGCTGGAATCAACAGCAAAGAAGAGGGGTTGGGAAGACGTAACTGAATAAGAAGCAGCAGGCAAAGGTATCTCATCTGGTCGGATGCCACATGGAATGATGAGTTAAAATAAAAGCAGTGAAAATGTTGTAGGAGTTACAATATTAGTGAAACCCATAGAAATATTCAGCGACAGTGAAACAACATGGAAGGGTATAAGGAAAATAGGCATCTAGCAAGCAGCAATGGAAATCCAAGAATCAAGTTTGTTTGTTTGTTTGTTTGTCTGTTTCCTTGAGTTGGAAACACAATGCTTTCCTTGTTCTCATTGATTGGTGTTATTTTTTTGCTTCTTAATATTCGCTTGTTCTTTTACCAAGATTAAGTCTGTCTGATTATCTTGCTGCTAGAAGTTGCTGATCCACAACATTGAACTACAAGGGATCCAAGACAGAGAGAAAGATGATCACAAACTGAGAGCAACCATGCCCCATATTACACTGCTGAGATTCTGTGAGAATGGCAGATTTTAAATGTGAACCAATCTTTCCTTTTTTAATTTCAGTTTTAATATTTTCCTCACAATTCGATTTCAGACAGCATATTGAAAAACAGCATAGTGGGTTTGCTACTCACAGTTCTTTGAGTTTCTTACTACTAATGTGTAAATTGTGCCATAGAAATAAGAACCACAGTTAGGGGATATGAGACTAAAATATTGACTTTACCACTAGCACAAATGACCAGCAAATAAAACGAAAGTCACTGAATACAAGGAGACCTGCTTCATACTGTTGTGCACAGCTGGAAAGTAGGCAGAACCAGAGCGATAAATATGCTGTATTTTTTCTTGTTTGTCCAAATGTCAGATTATACTGAAAAAATTTAGTAGATCACAGCATAAGCTAATATCAAGTGAGATGTTCAAAATTGATGTTTTAGGTTTGCATGAGACAAGATCGCAAGAATCTCGAACAATATTTTCAGACTTTGCTTATTGGATCCCACAAAAAAAGAATAATAACCAATTAATCACAGAATTACAGAATGTTAAGTGTTAGAAGGGACCTCTAGAGATCAGCTGGTCCAACCCTCCTGCCAGAGCAGGTCCACCTACAGCAGGTTGCACAGGATGGCGTTGAGGCGGGTTTTGAATGTCTCCGGAGTCGGAGACTCCACCACCTCTCTGGGCAGCCTGTTTCAGTGCTCTGCCACCCTCAAAGTCAAGAATTTCCTCCTCATGTTTAGATGGAACTTCCTATATTCGATTTTATACCCATTGCCCCTTGTCCTATCACTGGGTACCGCTGAAAAAAGACTAGCCCCCTCCTCCCAACACCTTCCCTTTAAGTATTTGTAAACATTGACGAAATCCCCCCTCAGTCCCAACTCCCTCAAGCTTTCCTCATAAGAAAGATGCTCCAGACCCCTAAGCATCTTTGTGGCCCTTCGCTGCACCCTCTCCAGCAGTCCCCTGTCCTTCTTAAACTGGGGAGCCCAGAGCTGGACACAGTACTCAAGTTGTGGTCTCACCAGGGCAGAGTAGAGGAGGAGAATGACCTCCCTCGACCTGCTTGCCACACTCCTCTTGATGCACCCTGGGATGCCATTGGCCTTTTTTGCCACAAGGGCACATTGCTGGCTCATGGTCATCCTGTTGTCCACAGGGACTCCCAGGTCCCTCCCTGTAGAGTTGCTTTCTAGCAGGTCAGCCCTGAACCTGTACTGGTGCATGGGGTTATTCCTCCCCAGGTGAAAGACCCTACACTTAGTTTTGTTGAACTTCGTATGGTTTTTCCCTGACTAACTGTCTCTGAATGGCAGCTCAGCCTTCCGGGGTGTCAGCCTCTCCTCCCAGTTTCATGTCATCAGTAAACTTGCTGATGGTATACTCCATCCCTTCACCCAGGTCATTGATGAATACACTGAACAGGACTGAAACTTTCCTTTCCTTTGAATGGTAGATTTTTTCAGTGTCAGTTCAAGGACTATGGAGGTGACAGTTTAAGAAGTCTTTCTCTAACTCCACATACAAACTTCAACAAACTCCAGATTTAACCAAACTCTTGCTTACTGATACAGGTTTGTAGATAAAATGGGACTATCCATTTTTTTCAGCAGAAAAAAACCTGAGAGATAGTGCAAATGTATCAGAATTTAATCCATAATATTTCAAGATAAACTCAAAGAAGGAAGATAAAAGTAAAAACATTTTTTCGTGAATTTTCAGGTATAAAATTCTATATAAATTGGGTAGTCTTATGTTTGGTCTAAAAATACAATGGTGTTTCTGACAGGTTTTAAAAAGAACAAAGCCCATAACTTCTTCAGAACAATACTTGTTTCAGCCTTACTTACAAATAGTTGAATTTCATTCATTACAGCTAGGGTACCTCTTGGAAGAAAATGCCATTTTGTAAAAAAATTGGTAAGTGAAGGGTTTTACACAAGTCAGAAAAAATAGCATAGAACTCTATGTGCAAAACCAGAAAATTACGTTTCATTTAAACATTATTCAATAGATGGTTTCATTTCTCTCTCCCCTTTTTAATGCTGAGAGCTGGACAATTACAGTTGATGCAAGTGCCTGGAGGATAATTCTAAGGGTGAACCTCAAATCACAGTACAGTTCTAATCTTGGAGCACATTACATTGCTGCTCTCAAGAAGGTCTACATTTTCAGATATGTACATTTAAGTGAAAAAATTGTCTAGTTCTCTTCAAGCTTGCTCTGTTGATCTCAATGGACTTCAATCTTAATAAATATTTCTCAGTTTTTAGAGTAGCACTGCATGCAAAAAAGGCAATGGGAATGAAAGAAACTGGCTGCACTTACAGACATCCCATTTTCTGAGAAATTATTCCATCTTGGGTAATTTCATCTTCAAAACTTAAACTAGTGCCTGTAATACAGAACACAGAACTCCAAGTTTAATTTTCAAATTTTCCATAGCCTCACATCTGGAAAGAATTTGTTAATGATTCTAGAGGTATTTTTTTCAAAAATAAATAACATTTTATATTGAAAGAAAGAATATAGAACAGCTAGTAGGGAGAATAGTGGTCTTTATTAAAAAAAAAAAAAAAAACACAACAAAACAACAAAAAACAAAACCCAAAAACCAACAAACAAACCAACCAACAAACAGTACATCAGTGGAGAAAGTACTGAACCGGAGCTCTTCTTCCTCTGCCTTGGACAATAGCAACAGGAGGCCAGTTTTGTTTTTAAATATGGAAATTAGAAAGGCATTGTTGTTAAAACTCTAGTTTCCATTTCAGAACATTTTTCTTTCATGAAAGTCTAATAAATTTAGGAAGTGCAAAGAGAATGAATTAGACACAAATGTATTGTATGGTAATTTCCTTGTATTTTGGGGTTTAGCCTCTGCTCCTGGACCTGATTAGTGGCTGTGACATTTTTGTCTTTGCCTTGGAAGATACCTCACACCCTGCCCAATTCCCTTTATGGAAAGTTCCTGTTGTAACTGTGTTTTCTTCAGTATTTATCAGTAAAGATAATTGCAGCTTCTGTTACTAAATCAGTCACTAATAAATTCAAGTTGACCTTATTCAGCTTCTCAGAGTTGTGAAAATATTATTTGTTATTAACTCTATCTTGAACCTTTATATCTTATCCTCCACTGTGAGCAAACTGAAATACATTGTATCATGGAACTTCGTTATTAGTCGTACAAGCCAGTAAATGAAAATATGGCCTTTTAACTTTATGACTCTGCTAGAGCAAGCATGAGATCATGACTGACAGACAATGTTTTCTGATTTTATGTGCGAAAAATATACAGTATCCCAGTTTAACTGTCTATGTGAATAATTTCTTGAGTTTCTCAGTTAGCATTGTCTCATCACCTAGACTAAAGTAAGGAGGTATTATTCAATATATAAGTATTCTTTGTTTCTTTGCATAGCTTCATGTGAAGGTGGATGAGTTTTGGTTTTGTAAGGAAGAGTATTTGACAATTATTTTATATATTCATAACATACAAGGAGATTTCCCAGCTCCAGTTTGTGAGACAAGAATGTTAAAGAAAGGCTGTTGGGAATCCAAGAGAATTCCCTCCTCTGTGTAGACATAGCATGAACATATTCTGTTAACCTCTCTTTGAGCTAGTATCAGTCTGAAATTTTCAATTAAAATGTTTATGTATTGAGCCAGAAATATTTTGTTCCAGACATCTTTGTTTCAGTTAGTATTCACTGAAGCTTAAAAGAGCTCTAAGAAAGACCATATGGTTCAGCCTATTTCTTTATTTCCAAAAGGAAAAAAAGAAAGCCCCATGCTGACTTGCAACATGTCCTGCCCCAGGCTTTTGACTCCAGACCCTCTGTCCCCTGCTCCTCATCTTCTCAGAAGTTCTTCAAATAAGATAGTTCTTTCTGCTTGTTTCTCAGTTTCTCACAGTCTGTTCTTTGGGTTTAACCTTCTTTCCATCCATATTTTCAGGCAAACACAAAAAAGTGAGTACAGATGCATGTAAAGAAGACTCTTTTTTTTTTTTTTTCCCCCCCTTCTTGCCTATTTTCCAGTGAAGTCTTTTAAAGTCATATTACTGTGGAAGAAAATGAAATTTCATCCCTGGAAACCCACAAATGACCAGGATATCTGAAAGCAAAGGGGGTGAAAAAAGGGAGGGGAGAGCAAGGCTCTCTCTTTTCCTCACCAGTAAAGTTCCTGCAGAAATTAAGCTATTAATAACATTTACATGTTTAAGTGTCATCCCTCTAAGTTTGATCGCAGAGGGGATTCCCTGCACAGTAGTTATTACACATGCACATGTATAATCGCTAAGTAAAAGATGAGTGGTTAGAGAAGGTGAATATTTCAAAGAGGAAACTGCATCTGTAGTACTATTGCTACTAGAAAGTTCTTTTGACTTCCTAAGCAAAAGAGAAGACTACTTTCTACAGGTATATAAAATAGCAGATCTCTTCCTTCCAGGATCGAGGGATCATCTGGTTCACTATCATCGTATCAAAAATACCATTCAGACTACTGTGTGAAAAGACATACAAAGTCATTGCCCTTTAGAGAAAAGAGAAGGGATGTTTGTTCACTGGAACAATCTAATTGCTTGAAAAAGCTGTGTTACTCTGGGGAAGCATTAAATCTCTGTTAGAAAGGATACCATGTAGAGTACATTCATTGCAATTAACACTAACTAGCTCAAAGCATGCTCAAAGTCAGTACAGAAAGGTAAATACACAGAACAACAGGAAGGAAAAAAGGAACAGACAAAAAAAAAACAAACCCACCAACAAAAGAAAGTTAGAGATTAAAAATGCAAGCCGAGTTAAAGAAAAAAAACCCACAATGCAAGTAAAAAAATAAACTCATTTTTTATATCCTGCCACCAGGGAGGCCTTTTTTTCTTTTAATCAGAATAAGAGAAACTCCAGGACTACTTAGTGCCTTAATATAAAGAAAAGAGATAAAAATTAAAGGTGAATTTCTGAATGCTGATATAATCTGGAGGCTTGTAATGTGACAGAATTAGAATTCTCTAATATCGGCACCAAATATTAATCTGAAATTTAGTTTAAAAATCCTTGCTGAAGGTTGATAGTACTATTTCTGTGGCCTTTTCATCAAATTTCTGACTATCCTGCCAAGCTTGTATGATTTCTTCCACCATGACACCGGGCAGGTTAAATCATTATTGCATGTTTCAGTTTCTCCTTTGAGACATGACAGATTCTTCCCTCTCTTTGGAAATGGGTTAACTACTGTTGGGTGAGATATTATGACAAAATAAAAGTAGTATTTAACTGACACCCTGCTTCAGAAGAGCATCATCCCAGCATCAGAACGGGCATCCTTCAGAAAGGCTGGGGTTAGGATGGCTCAGTAAGGAAACAAAAGACTAATTCTCAAAGATTATTTCAAAAATGTATGAAAAAACCTCTCCTTCCCTATCCCACCTATTCTTATGTTGCATTATCTTCATGTGTGCTTTGATTTTATCTTCAGCAGTTGCTGAAGTACAGTTCTGTAGAGCTGTAGTGTTTTCCTGAATAAGAATTTCCCATGGTAGCCAAGACAAAGAATAGATTATTAGGGTAATGATAAAATGTATAATATGCCAGAATGATAATATTTCAAGAAAGAAAGAAATAAAATCTTCTTAGTAAATAGCTTCATTATGACACTCAGATCCCAAGGAAAAATAGGATAGGAAATTAGTTTCTTCATATTTTCAAAACTCTACGCTTAAACTATTCCTGAAACTAAGCTAGTAACAAACTCAGAAGCGTAGAAAAGTAGTTTCCATGGTCACCAAGGTAGCAAAGTAAAAGGGACACCATTGATCAGGGTCTGTCATCAGACTTTTAGCAGAAAGAAACATGAAATGTCAAACGCAGAATGTCAATCTTTATTACAAGGCAGAGGTATCAAGACATTCCAGCAGGAATTGTTCACTGAAGATGACTGAATCCCTGTCCCTAAACTTTATAAACCAAGAAGCATTGAATTACATACGAAGATATTCCAAAATAAGTCCAATACAGAAAGGAAAGATCTTATGACAGAAATCTTGAAGGCTGACAGAAACTGGGTAGAAACTATAGCACTTTTTGACAGGCAAGGGGTGAGTGAAATATGATATTCAACAGTTCAAACATCAGTGATGAATATGTCTCCTTCTTCTTGATTTAACATGAGGTGAATTATGATAGTGTTCCTGGTATCTTTAGTGAATCTGCTTTTTTGAAGAAAGTTATTCCATTCATTACAGCTTCAGTCAGAAACAGTTTAAAATGTTTTTATTTTTCAGAATTAAAATCAATGGCTGTGAAAATCAGCTTTCCCTTGTAGCATTTTCATATGTTTAATTAAGCTCTTTAAAAGACCTGAGCTAAAGCTGGCTGGTTTTACTGTGTTTTAAGATGTAACTTCTAAAAATGTGTTTCATAAATTATATGTGTTTTAATAGAAGATAAATTCAAAATGACGTAACAAAACACAATAACATAATCATATTCCAACATAGTCCATAATTTTGGTGACTTTTTTTTAAGAGTATGTGGCATCATTTATATAGAAGCATAAAAAAGAAAAGAAAAAAGGTGGTGGAGAAGGAACCTGAAACATCTTTAGTGTAATCACAGGGAATGATTTTTTTGTTTTGTTTCAGAGACCATTTAAAGCATTGGCTTTTTCTTTCTTTCTAACATAGTAATCAGTGAAGGATGTTGGCATGACCGCAAATGGATACATTTGAACACTTCTGTTTCACATGTGTCTTTATACATTTATTAGTGTAAAGGTGCCTAATGGACTACTCCTGAAAAATGAAAAGAAATGTGAAAGAAGCATGGTAATTTGCAATGGGAAGAAGAGAGGCCTTGGGAAGGGAAGAAAGAGATGCAGTACATCAGGCTGGGCACTGCCTGCAGCCCTCCCACTGGCTTCACCACCTCCTCCTGTGATGGCCAGAGGCCCCTCCCATGGAACAGGTACTGGGGGCAGCCAGCACCCCTCTATTTGTAGATGTTTATTAATAATCACTGGTCTCATGATTTATCTGTCATACTACTGGTATTGATTCTGTATGCATAGTTCACTGACTCTCAATTAATAAACTGCCATTACTAAATCAAACACTGTCTCTGTTCTGATTTTCTTTAAACTATGTAATTGGAGTAGTTTCCCCCCCACAGCAATTAGTTGTTTAGTTTTATTTGTGTTTTTTCTATTGTGTCCAGGGATTCCAATCAGAGGTACCATTTGGGTAGCCACTAAAAAAAACAAGAGTGAAACAAATATGACTGCTGTTTTTCAAGTGTTTAAGAGTTTCAGAATTTTTTTAATTAGCCTAAAATTTCAAAAATACTGCTTTATGAACATTAATGTGATCAATAGATGTAAAAGACAGAAAACGTTCTTCTCTGCTCTTTTGATGTTACTCAAATTAGTAAGTATATTTTAGCTTATTTCCATTTTTCAGTTAATTTATCAATATTTTGAGCATATTAAAATTATATAAATATTTTTCACAATGGTTTCTACACAAAATTTAAATTCTTTAGTGTCTATGTTGAATCTCAGGAACACTTCAGAATCTGGCTTATCATTCTTGTTGCATTTAGAACTTATGTTATCACATGCATTTCCTTAAAGCTACAATATTAATAAATACTCTAAGCTTTTTAACTGAGAGAATAATTTTAATCAAGAGACTAGCCTAGCCAAGACTTGCATATAAATGTTTAAGTATAAACTGCATGACTGCAAGTTCATTTTACAAAAGCATGTTTTTGTTTAACAAAGCAGTTACAGGGAGATACATACTTTTGCATGTTTCATAGGAGAATAAAGTGTAGTCATCACAAGGTATACTGTTACTTAACATAATGTAATTTATTGTTTCTTTGGCTATCTTTGTTTAATATGTTGGCTTTGCACTAAGAAGCCTTGATCAAGATTACTCCATGTTGCCTGACACATTTAAAACACATGGCTAACATAAAATCTGCCTCCAGGAGTCTGTAATTTCATTTCTCAGGTCTAAGCAGTTGATGTCTTTAAGAAACAAATATTTAAAACTATTATTCTGCAGTCATAATTCAGAAATATTTTATCCTACCAAACATACATTATTATAATTATCATCATCATCAGTGGATATTCCTTGAACTCTATCCCTCCCAAATCAAAACTATTAAAGGGAAGCAATTTTAATTATATTCAATAATAGACAAATACTATATTATTTATAACTCAATTATTACTTCAAAAGCTTGAATTACAAGCATTCATCCACTATTCTGGACATCTCTCCTACAAATTATGCATCACAGCATGCGACAACTGATCTTAAATACACATGTCTTATCTTGCACCTTCCTGCCTAGCTTTTATGCCTATAAAATTATGATGTTGGTACTGCTTCAGCATTTTCTAAAAAATGATAACATCTGTCCTCCAGATTACAAACTTTGCAGAGCAATGACATGAAAAGCATCCCTGGACTCTGTTCCTTAGCACTCGGTTCATTCTCAGTCCTTCTGTTCATATGTGTTTTCATGGACTGCAATCAAAGAAAAAACATTTTTGATCAGCTTCCTCCCTACCTTTGATTTCATAGGGATTTGTTACAGCTGCCTCAAGACAAGAGCAAGAGTAATCAGGTAGTGAATCCAGAACTTCCTCTGTGATTGTGGAAGAAATTCCCTAAAATATTTACCACAGTAACAATTTCACTTCCCACCACACCTCCCACCCTGTCCCTAGATTTTCACATCTCCTTTGCTATGCACTCAAATATGCACGTAGCTTTAAACATTTGAAGTTTCACTATCTTCCTTGGTACTGTTTCCATAATAAAAACTATATGGATCCAATACTCTTGTCTTGTAGTTTCCCTCCCTACATGATTTTCACAGTAGGACCCTCATTCTGCAATGTGCAATTGGCAGCATGTGGTTGCCCACACAATTCTTCCCGAACATTCAAACTCAGGAGAAGGTGAAACAGATGATAATTACCTTATCTTCTCTGTAGTGAATGTAGAGTTCTGTTTTTACTCTAATTGTGCTGTCCTGGAAATCGATACTTATACTTGAAAGACAGATGTTTCATGACCTTTTTCTTCATAGCTGAAGCAATAAAACGTCACAAAAAAATCAACTAAGTCTCAATACTAACCACAGCCCCATCAAGCAAACAAGCAGGAAAAAACCCTTCCAAAAACCCAAAGGAAAATATAATTCAAAAAAAGGCTATGAAATTCAGTTTCCCATAGTCATTCTTATAGCATCTATTAAAAACTGCCTGAAAAAAACCCAAACTCACACATGTATAAACTCACTGTCACTGAGAAATAAATTACATCTCCAAACTAGTATTGATCAGAATATGAAACGTACCTCTTTGAGGGAAAGACTTAGCTGAAGGACTACAGGAGGGAGTGTTTATGTGGGTGGCCACTGAGTGACTATACTAGTGTTCCAAGATCAAAACTTTTCCTACTTCTGATGAACATAAGTGCTAAATTACTCACTTACATATTTGAAAAATCTATATGATATTCTCTATTGGGTGCAGGTGCCCAACTGACAGCAGTGGGGGGCTGCAGTGCCACCTCTGTGAGGAGAGGATGGGGCTGCCCCAAGCCAGACACAGCCAGTTCTAGCTGGGTCCAACAGCCTCACCACCAAGCATGGCTGAGGCCTGCAGTCATGGCTGGGGCACCTCTAGAAAGCCTATTTAAGGAAGAGGAAAATGTCATGCAGGCCAGTAAGGAGGGAGCCAAGCAGAGGCTCCTGTGCGGCTCATGGAGAAGACCATGATGACACAGGTTGTGCTCCTGCAGCCCATGGAGGACCACGGTGGAACAGCTATCCACACTGTAGCCTGTGGAGGACCCCACTCTGCAGTAGATGAACATGTCCTGAAGGAAGCTGAAACCTGTCCAGTGCACACAGAGGAGCAGGTTCCTGGCAGGAGCTGTAGCCTGTGGGGGACCTGCACTGGAGCAAATCCTTCCTTGATGACTTCATCCTGTGGAGAGAACCCATGCTGGAGCAGTTTGCGAAGGACTGTATCCCATGGGAAGGAGCCCACACTGGAGCAGGGGAAGACCGTGAGGAGGAAGGAGTGGCAGAGAGGACCCCCATTCCCCTGCACTGCTCAAAGACAGGAAGAGATACAGGAGTCAGAAATGAAGGAGTGAAGCTGGTTTTTAGTTTCTGTCTTTGTTTCTCACAATCCTACTTTATTTTTAATTGACAATAAATTAAATTATTAATCTTCTCCAAATTGAGTCTGTTTTCCTGTGATGGTGATTGGTAAGTGATCTCCATGTCCCTATCAACACCCATGAATTTTCTGTCTTATTTTCTCCCTCTGTCCTGTTGAGGAGAGGGAATGAGGAAGTGGCTGAGTGGGCATTTGGCAGCCAGCCAACCTTAACCCATTACATATTATTAAGTATTTTGTTTGCATAAGGAAACAAAATACACTCCCATACTTAATTTTGTGTAGATTTGGAAGCTGTTCTCTCACACAGGTCCTCAAAGAATATGAAGAGAAAGCTCTCTGTAAATTTTATCTTGCATCCAGCAGAAAAACAAAAAGTTGGATATATTTTGTGTTTTCAATATTTTAATTGATAAATACTGTATTTTATCTCTGTTAGCTAATCTATTAAAATAGTGTATGTTTTGTCTAATGGGGATAGATCATATACCTATTTAATGTGATACTGAGTATCATATGCACGAAGTTTATACACCTGTGAACTTTACAAGCCAGAAGAGAGTAGGAACAGGAGAAGATTGAGAAAAAGGCATGGGTCTAGCTTAAGAGACGGAAAGAAGCATTATGAAAGTGCTTCCGTGAACAAATAACAGATTCAGAAGTTCAAGAAGAGCTGAAGGCTTTTCTGCTGCACAGTAGCTACCTCAGAAAAACAAAAACTTTTCCACCCTAGCAGAAAACATGAAGCAAATGCCTGTATGATTTTATTTACTTGACAATATTTAGTATAATATTCTGGACAATGTATGTGATGAATAGCATAATGATATCAAGTTAATGTTGCAAAACATTGTGAATCAGCTTCCAGGGCACTGAGGCAGAAGGTGAAAATCTGTTAACAGCAGAAATAGGTATTAACTGAAGATGAATAAAGGGAAGGATTCATTCAAAACCTAAATGATAAACCAGAATCAATAGTAAAGTGTATCCACATATTTTCCTCATTGTGCATTGATTAAAAAGTGATAAAAATGTAAGCTGTTGCTGCTCAACACAAATTAAGTTCAGTTTAAAAACTTAAAATAAATAAACGTAAGTAAGGGTATTGAAAAGAAAATTTTCAGTGATAAGTGTGTCTCTTACATGGTCATTTAAAAAGAGTTTGTTAGAGCAGTTGCACATTGGATTCCATAGTCTTAAACAAAAGCTGAGCAAATCATATCCAGAAATACACGAATACAGAAACTGAAAAGACTGAGAGACAGTGTTAATACATATTGAAGGCTACAGTTTGCACCCCTGTATACACTGCAGATGAATATAGTATCAACGGAATGGTTTTATCTCCTATATCTATATTATCATAACTAGTTTTTATCAATTCATATTCTTGAAATGGTGATACTAGAACATTTTCNACAGCAGTGGGGGGCTGCAGTGCCACCTCTGTGAGGAGAGGATGGGGCTGCCCCAAGCCAGACACAGCCAGTTCTAGCTGGGTCCAACAGCCTCACCACCAAGCATGGCTGAGGCCTGCAGTCATGGCTGGGGCACCTCTAGAAAGCCTATTTAAGGAAGAGGAAAATGTCATGCAGGCCAGTAAGGAGGGAGCCAAGCAGAGGCTCCTGTGCAGCTCATGGAGAAGACCATGATGACACAGGTTGTGCTCCTGCAGCCCATGGAGGACCACGGTGGAACAGCTATCCACACTGTAGCCTGTGGAGGACCCCACTCTGCAGTAGATGAACATGTCCTGAAGGAAGCTGAAACCTGTCCAGTGCACACAGAGGAGCAGGTTCCTGGCAGGAGCTGTAGCCTGTGGGGGACCTGCACTGGAGCAAATCCTTCCTTGATGACTTCATCCTGTGGAGAGAACCCATGCTGGAGCAGTTTGCGAAGGACTGTATCCCATGGGAAGGAGCCCACACTGGAGCAGGGGAAGACCGTGAGGAGGAAGGAGTGGCAGAGAGGACCCCCATTCCCCTGCACTGCTCAAAGACAGGAAGAGATACAGGAGTCAGAAATGAAGGAGTGAAGCTGGTTTTTAGTTTCTGTCTTTGTTTCTCACAATCCTACTTTATTTTTAATTGACAATAAATTAAATTATTAATCTTCTCCAAATTGAGTCTGTTTTCCTGTGATGGTGATTGGTAAGTGATCTCCATGTCCCTATCAACACCCATGAATTTTCTGTCTTATTTTCTCCCTCTGTCCTGTTGAGGAGAGGGAATGAGGAAGTGGCTGAGTGGGCATTTGGCAGCCAGCCAACCTTAACCCATTACATATTATTAAGTATTTTGTTTGCATAAGGAAACAAAATACACTCCCATACTTAATTTTGTGTAGATTTGGAAGCTGTTCTCTCACACAGGTCCTCAAAGAATATGAAGAGAAAGCTCTCTGTAAATTTTATCTTGCATCCAGCAGAAAAACAAAAAGTTGGATATATTTTGTGTTTTCAATATTTTAATTGATAAATACTGTATTTTATCTCTGTTAGCTAATCTATTAAAATAGTGTATGTTTTGTCTAATGGGGATAGATCATATACCTATTTAATGTGATACTGAGTATCATATGCACGAAGTTTATACACCTGTGAACTTTACAAGCCAGAAGAGAGTAGGAACAGGAGAAGATTGAGAAAAAGGCATGGGTCTAGCTTAAGAGACGGAAAGAAGCATTATGAAAGTGCTTCCGTGAACAAATAACAGATTCAGAAGTTCAAGAAGAGCTGAAGGCTTTTCTGCTGCACAGTAGCTACCTCAGAAAAACAAAAACTTTTCCACCCTAGCAGAAAACATGAAGCAAATGCCTGTATGATTTTATTTACTTGACAATATTTAGTATAATATTCTGGACAATGTATGTGATGAATAGCATAATGATATCAAGTTAATGTTGCAAAACATTGTGAATCAGCTTCCAGGGCACTGAGGCAGAAGGTGAAAATCTGTTAACAGCAGAAATAGGTATTAACTGAAGATGAATAAAGGGAAGGATTCATTCAAAACCTAAATGATAAACCAGAATCAATAGTAAAGTGTATCCACATATTTTCCTCATTGTGCATTGATTAAAAAGTGATAAAAATGTAAGCTGTTGCTGCTCAACACAAATTAAGTTCAGTTTAAAAACTTAAAATAAATAAACGTAAGTAAGGGTATTGAAAAGAAAATTTTCAGTGATAAGTGTGTCTCTTACATGGTCATTTAAAAAGAGTTTGTTAGAGCAGTTGCACATTGGATTCCATAGTCTTAAACAAAAGCTGAGCAAATCATATCCAGAAATACACGAATACAGAAACTGAAAAGACTGAGAGACAGTGTTAATACATATTGAAGGCTACAGTTTGCACCCCTGTATACACTGCAGATGAATATAGTATCAACGGAATGGTTTTATCTCCTATATCTATATTATCATAACTAGTTTTTATCAATTCATATTCTTGAAATGGTGATACTAGAACATTTTCTAGATTTTTCAGTTCTTCAGTTAACTGGAAATATTAAACACATCTTAAATTTAAGATATATTTTTTGTGATATAGGAGTCAGTGGTACTATAGAGCTTTCACAGATCTGTAAATAGCTTTACAAATCAGTTGCTCAGTGAAATATTTTAGGTTTTTATTTCTTGTAATTATATAGATTGCTGAAGCAAATACGAGCTAAATTGAAGCGTCTAGAATGGAAACAAATACTATGATTTATATTATCTAGTTTTTTATGGACAGAGGATAAATATTTCAGTTAGTAATTCTACGATAACTTCACAGTAAATGAAAAGGATTACATGCATATATAAAGACAGCCTTAAATGTCTTATAATCATAGAATTGTCTAGGTTGAAAGGGACCTTTAAGATCATCGAATCCAACCATTAACGTAACTCTGCCAAAACCACCATTAAACCGTGTCCCTAAGCGCTATGTCTACATGTCTTTTAAATACCCTCAGGGATGGTGATTCAATCACTTCCGTGAGCAGCGTGTTCCAATGCGTGATAATCCTTTCAGTGAAGATGTTTTTCCTAATATCCATCCTAAACCCTGGTGCAACTTGAGGCCATTTCCTCTCATCCTATCACTTGTTACGTGGGAGATGAGGCCCAGCCCCACCTCACTACAACCTCCTTTAAGTGGGTTGTGAGAGCGGTAAGATCTCCTCCTCCGAGCCACTTTTTCTCCAGATTAAACAACCCCAGTTCACTCAGCCTCTCTGCATAAGACTTGTTCTCTAGTCCCCTCACTGGCTTTATTGTCCTCCTCTGGACCACACTCCAGCACCTCAATGTCTTTCTTGTAGTGAGGGACCCAAAACTGAACACATTACTTGAGGTGCGGCCTCACCAGAGGTTAGTATAAGGGCACAATCACTTCCCTAGTCCTGCTGGCCACACTATTCCCAATACAAGCCAGGATGCTGTTGGCCTTCTTGGCCACCTGCGCACACTGCTGATTCATATTTAGCTGACTGTTGACCAACACACTCAGGTCCTTTTCTGCTAGGAGGCTTTCCAGCCACTCTTCCCCAAGCCTGTAGCACTGCATGGGGTTGTTGTGACTCAAGTGCAGGACCTGGCACTTGGCCTTGTTGAAACTCATACCACTGGCCTTGACCCATTGAATCAGCCTGTTCAGAGCCATCCTACCCTCAAGCAGATGAACATTCCTGCCCAACTTGGTATTGTTTGCAAACTTTCTGAGGGTGCACTCGATCCCCTCATCCAGATCACTGATAAAGATAGTAAACATAACTGGTCCCAATACTGAGCCCTGGGGAACACCACTTGTGACCAGCTGCCAACTGGATTTAACTCCATTCAGCACAACTCTCCGGGTCTGGCTAGGCAGCTAGTTTTTTACCCAGCAAAGTGTACGTCAATCCAAGCCATGAGCAGCCAGTTTTTCCAGGAGAATGCTGTGGGAAATGGTGTCAAAAGCTTTACTAAAATCCAGGTAAACAACATCCACAGCCTTTCGCTCATCCACTGTCATGGGTTTNCAGAGATCAGGTTTGTAAAGCAGGACCTGCCTTTTATGAACCTTGCTCACTGGGCCTACTCACCTGGTTGTTCTGTATGTGCTATGTAATGGCACTCAGGATGATCTGCTCCATAGCCTTCCCCAGCACCGAGGTCAAATTGACAGGCCTGTAGTTCCCCAGATCCTCCTTCCAGCCCTTCTTGTGGATGAGAGTCACATTTGCTAACCTCTAGTCAAATGGGACCTCCCCAGTTAGACTTGACACACCTTAGTCTTGTTCACACCTGTTTACAGAACTTTTACATGCCTATGTTATACAGGATAAAGCCTATCCAAAATTAGTCCAAAGAATATACTCTAAAAATCAGGAATTCAGAATAAAGCAGAGCTTAAAATAATGCAAAATTAGGTGGGAAAGAATATTAAATATTAAACAAATGATGCTAAACGGTAGAAACCAGTCACTAGGAAGAAGCAATGCAAATAGACTGAGTCAATGATGGGATTACTATACAGAAATTCTTTCATCATAAAGCAATAACAGTGTTCACAGTAGGATAATGACGGTAGAAATTAGAAATTAAACACTAATGGCCTGCATACCTAAACTTTGACCTCTCCTGCTAACCAAGCCAAAGTTCATATTTATGTAGTCTATTACCATGTGTATTCTGTGGTCAGAAAGACATTACTTTGATTTTGTACTGTACAGTATAAACGTTTATCTGTTCTGTATAATGACAGACTTATCCCTAATGATGTATTTACATGAAGTCAAGCAAAACTTTCAGAGAACCCATGCAAAACCTTAGAAGTTATTTTTGCTGATGATGGTAATGAATGTTTTATAATAAAAAATTTGGATTTTTTTGATTGTCTGGCTTTCTAAAATTGAAATGAATATGTATATGCATTTCTGTTTCATGCTGTGCTGTTCTTAGCCTAATTGCATTTCTGCTTTGACTTGAATGCTATTTCTGCAGCACTTCATTAAGAAAAATGTGCATATATACATATATATGCATGTTTTTCATACTAAAATTTTAGAAAAACTGAAATTTAAAAGCAAAAGATATTTTTGTCCTCCACTACTCACAATTTTAAAAAGCAAAACAAACACAAAAAAACAACACAAAATAATGACCTGGATCAAATAAATTACTGTCGTGATTTGGCCTCA
>VZSF01000263.1:0-15739 GCA_013398295.1 Chionis minor
AGGCCAAACCACGACAGGGAGCAGGAAAAAAAATGTTGATACAGTAATATTTACTGCCTTATATTTCAAGTTCTTTAACAATTTGTCCCTCCCTTTTTGTGTCTTCAATCAGAAGCTGAGAAGTTCTTTAATGGTAGCGGTAGCTGTCACTACAAAAGCAAGCCAACAGTCACTTGCCATAAAACCCTGAATCAAAGCTGATATTTTAATCTTGCAGCAGTAAATCCAAGCCTTTACACCAGATGTAAACCTGATTCCTTCTTTAGACCAAGACACTCATTTATCATCAACGCATATGCACCAAAAGGCAAAATTCAGCCTGGAGTAGCTCTTCTTTTATGATCTTCCAAGCAAATATTACTTTTCTGTCCACCGAGGCCATCCAGATATCCTGAAGAAATTAGAGACAAAGTTAGAGCAATTCTCAGCTCAAGGGATTAAATCAGCTCGTAGAAACCCAGGATCAAGGAAGAGCATTTCCTTCCTAATTCTCTGCGTTCCTGGTGGGCTCAGCTCTGGGGCAGGAATGAGCCACCACTCAAGTCCTTAATCACAGCTCCTGAGAGGTGGCATATGTGTTGTCTACTGCATTGTATAGCGGTACAGCTCCCAGTTACTAGTCCAGACTAGTTTTCTCCTAAATTTATCAGACGAATTTAGATCGTGCTAATTTAGATCTCACTAAAAGAAAAAAATAATGCATCCCCCGTGTGCTATGACTTTACACAATTTTCTTCCCTTTAAAAAAATTCAGTATGTTAACAATTCAGCTGGTGCAAATTTCACTTAGTGTCTGAAATATCCAGAATGTATTTCAAAATAAATTCTTTACTTCTGCCTAATTTTCCCCAGACTTGAAGAATAATGAACCGTTTTATGTCCCCCACCAGCTCTGTGGCTCCTCGGTGGAATTCTGCTCTCCAGCTTTCCAAGTTCAGTCACTTCCTCAGGATGCAATTTCAAGCTAATAATACTAATAGTTCTGTGCCTAGCAGTCCTCTACAGTCAAGGACCTGGAAGAGGATACACAGGAGACGTGTTTGTTTTGGGTTTGTTGGGGGTTGTTTTGCCTCTTGTGGCAAATGCTGTTATAGCCTCAGAATTTTCTTAAGTTTGTGAAACTGTTTCTGGGTTTTGTTACATTGCTGTCTTCTAAGTCTGTGCATCTATGGTATTTTCACCCTTACACACTTTGCAGAGCTCATTACATTAATTGTTTGACCTTTCCTGTTACGAAGTGGAGGTTCTGCTGCTCACACTACTGACCTTTCTGTGTGACACTTGCAGAACTATAGTGGGAAAACAGGTCCTGATGGAAGAGATATCAGGGGAGTTTTTAACCAAATGTAGTCCAGGATGGTGAGAGATCCCACATGGATCCCTGTGAATGGTAGCAGATGCCCTGTTCTGGTCCAGTCAGCCCACATGTGAAGGGACCTCTGATAGGTAGCAGCTGTTGCCATTAGGAAGCATACTACAGTGAGTAAAGCTGAAGATGGTTCCTTAAAAACTTGTAAGTGTTAAAAAGCAATGAATATAAATCGTAAATACTGTCACAATTTGCAACCCTACTAATTTAAAAAATATTGCTATGATTGATGGGAGATTGGAGCCTCTTGGCCTGAAGGTCACACCAGCTTTAGCAGAGCAGAGTTCAAGCTCCATCTAGGAGAGAGATGGCTGAAACAACCTGGACTACCACCCAAAATGCACACTGTGGCCAGTGAAAAGCAACACAGTGTGTCTGGCAACCCTTTATAAAGTGCATTTTGATCAAGTACATGTCTGTGGACAGAAGCAGTAAGAAAATAGGAAGACAAAAGAAAGAAAATATTGTGTTGGAAGAGAAGCACAGGAAAGAAAGGGGGCATAAGTAAGCAAAAAATATTATTGTAAAGTAAATTTCTGAGTAGGGAAGAAGAAAACCCCCACAACACAGAGCAGAAAAACAGAAACATTATTTCCTGATGGCGGATTCTTACTGTTCAAGGAAAAACAAGATGTGTTCCCACAGTGCGTATCTGTTGGATCACATGAGAGAAACAACCAGCTCCATCAACCATTCATCTAACAGGCTGAAATCTGGGATGAAGCAGATGATAGAAAGAACCGGGGTGATATCCAGGGAGATCTGTTTTTTAAAGCCTGGGAGCTGCAAGGGCAAGAAATACAAGTCAAATGTAGGCCAGCTGCAGAGCCAGAGGAGTCCCCAGTGAGCAGAGCATGGGCAAGGATTTAAGAAATCTGATAGCACTTCAGATTTACCTTCGACTTCACCATGCTATGGTTTAGTCCTACCAATGTGAAATAGAGCTCTTTCTTACCTACCAGAGTAAGCAATCAGAAATGAAGTGATTTAGCACTCTGGTGGTACTGGTGTGGGTGATGAGTTATCATATAAGTGACAAATCTAAAGAAGCTGTCTTTTTCCAAGTTCCTCAAAAAAAAAAAAAAAAAAAAATCCAACCCCAAAACCCAGTCTGAAATAATCTGTTGGTAGCTTTTGGAAACTGCCAGTTAGGCAATAAGTGAACACCAAGAAGGAAAGGCCAGCTAAGTTTTCATTTTACCTGGAGAGCACCTGCAAACCTCTTACCACTTACAGCTCTTGAGCCTGAATACACTTGCAATGCCAGACCTGAGTCACGCCGGAGCTGTTACCCACCGGAGTGTGGTCACCTGGACGGGCACTGAGATGACACGAGCCATAAGGTAATGCTGATGCAGTGCCATAAGGTGATGTTGGCGTTAACAGTGCCAAGCTGTCTCCAGCCCAGCGCTGTGCCTGCATCAAAGGCTTCTAGCAACAGGTATGGCAATCAATAAAATTTAGAACTAAATTATTTAGATAACATAAGTAATAGGTAAACTATATAATTTTTTATGGGAATTATATAATTACATCTCATTTGTGAACTGGGATGCATGCACATGTATTTGCCTAAAGGAGCAGGGAAGGTCAACTCCCCTCTCACCCATGTCCCAGGAGCACCATGACACATCTCACGTTCCTCGTAGGTTTGAGGGGGAGGAAAGTTTCCTTAGTCATCCAGCCATCAGTGGCTACCTGTACCACCACACCTAGCAACAGCAGCCACACAAGCACATCTAGCAACCTGTTTAACTAGCAATAAACTACAGGAAGTAGTAAGAGAAAGAAACAAATACAGATCTTCGAGGAGGTTTTTGAGCCACTTGCCCAGCTTTCCCGAACTTGCCTAAGGTTTTCTTTTCTGTCGCAAAATTTTAGTATGGACAGAAGAGGGTTTCCCAGCCTGCTTTGCTTGTAAAGACACAGCACACTAGCAGATAGGTAGGCTTTTTGTTTAAATAAGAGTATAGGTTGTTGCTGACATGCAGCAGATCAAAAGCAGAGGGATATGTTAAAACGATTACACTGCAGAATTCTTCGAATTAAACTATACCCTTGTTAAAATATTTATAGGAAAATAATTTTTCAGGGAAAAAAGCTAAATAATCACGCTAAAAGCTTCCGCACCTAAATAGTTTTGAGATGAGATGCTTTAAAATAAAATTTAAAAAAAAGCTGAAAATACTGTACCAACAAGAAACTCTAAGCTCAATTTTCAGGCTCATATTTCTAAGATTCCTTGTCAGATTAAACTCAGACTTTACACACACAAAAATCTTCTTCTGGCTGGAGGAAATAATTGAAAAATTGCAAGGAGAAAGCAGCTTTTTTGCATAAAGTCAGAAAAGTGCAGCTTAGCATGTAAAGCTAGGTATAATCTTCACAGTGGAATCACTGGAGGTGTCTTGATATATGAATATTTTTGGTTTTGAGCTCAATACCTCATAGTGTCACTGTTTTGTTTTTGTAGACTATTAGACTGCTAGACTTCCTATTGTTTTTCCTGATAGGTTTTTCTTCTGTTTTCAAGACCTTCTTTTAGGGCAGAATCCAAGGCCATCATGGTTGTAGTAGGTGTAGCTCACTTTCAAGCTGCACAGTGCGGCTCTACCCTTCGACATGTTCAGTGCTGGCTGATGGAAGACACTGCCCAGGTGTTCACATCCAACCTCCAGTCTCTCGGCAGCTTCACGGTTGGGGGACAAGTGCATTAGCTGTGGGACTGGGCTGGAGAGTCTGCAAGTAGCCTTCACCTGCTGGCCTGAAGGTCTCGCTGGCAAAAGGTACAGCCACAACCACTGCTACAAGCGGTGGCAAACGGCTCCACATTTGTTTTCACCAGTTCTTCCCAATAGTTTGTGAGTATTGCCCTGGAGTTTCTGGTCTTGGTTGACCTCTTCAACTTACTCAGCTGGTTAGAGGTTTCCCTTTCTCAGAAGTGCAGAAATGTCACCTCCTCCCTTCCAATGTCAGAACCAGCTTCTCGCTACTCTGGTGTGGGCTTGGCAGAGGTGAAATCCATAGCCGTCCCTGACGAGCTTGGAGGTGAGTTTGCAAAGTGTGAATGGTTAGCAGGAGAGGTGTGCTGAAGGTTTGCTCAAGCAGGTCACAGGCATGCTGACCCAAAATGTTGCCATTTCCTTGAGTTTCATATCTTAGGCTACCCAGCTCAGCCCCTGCTCTTGGTAACGGCAATTCTTGGATGCATTTTTCCCCATTAGACAGAGTGCTTGGATGCCAGTAATATAACTTCATTACATGTATCATGTTGCAAGACAACACACCGCTTTAGTTCTTGTACAACGTTCAGCGCTTTCATGAATTATATCAATTCTAGAAGAGTCTGATCCTGCTCTTATTGAAGTCAATGACAGGACTTCCATGAAACCCGACACATGCTCACTATCCATTTAATCGCTCCTCAGAAAGCAATGAAAATATCAAGTGGCAGGCAAGAGAAAGGCATTGCGCTGACTCTGCAGCAGGTCAGTTCTTCAGCTCAGCCCCAGCATTAAAGCAGATCGCAGCCCCAAAACGCTGTTTTGGTAGCTGGGATCAACAGCACAGCGGAGCGTGGTGGCTGTGCTCCCTTCCCCTGGGGACATGTTCTTTAAGGTTAGAAGCTGGTCCCATGGTGATCTATGGCACGCCCTGCTCTAGCTAGTGCTGTGCACCTGAATTTCCCTTGGCCATCCTTGCCTGCCCTGCTCAGCCTGGCAACCTCTGCTGAAGAATTTCCCTCAAGAACAAAATAAGCCATGCATCGCAGGGAAGGAACACAATCATGATGCTGGGGCTGGGATCTGGGCACTGAGACTGCTAGCATGACTTTGCTAGAGAATTTCCCAGATACCTTTGTAATTTATTCTTTTGATATTTTGGGGGGAGTAGGAGAGACACTGGAAAATACGCAGACCTCTCCTGAGTTCTAAGTAAGAATAAACACCGAGGTATATTCACTGATGTATTTAACAAGTTGTACAGGAAATCGCTAGCTATTCAAACATGTAATTATGTGTTAACATGCCTGCCTAACAGGGCGAAAAACAGCAATGATTCAATAATTGGACTATGGAATGCTTTTCTTCCTTGCTTCCCTGCAGACGGGAGGCAGCTTATACACCTTTATCTCTCTAAGTTAAGAAAAACTAATAATAAAATGACCTTTTAGGAGCACTTGAGCAGGTTGGCAATTGTGTCCTTCTAGTTCTTTCAACAATCAGGTAAACTCAAGAACAATGTTATTTCCTGGCCAGGGGAGTATAAAGTAAGCTACGGTTTCTCACATAACCTGCTTCCTTGCGCTTCTGAAACTCATACTGTACAGGCAATGCTTTTCCCTGATGACAATTCAAAGCCTAGAGAGCTTTGTTTTTTACCCTATTTAAAAATAAATACATGCTAATTATAGGACAAAAATAAAAAGTCTCCATTCTACTGCACTGTGCAATTCTGCTACTTGGCATGGGCAGAGGGTTCAGTGCACTGTTGCTGTGAGCAATGGGGAGGGCTGAAAAGGAAAAATCAATGCCATTTCTTGTTCAATTAAGTTCATTGTGATTCAGAACCACCTCCTCACACTGCAGAGCCTGCAAGAGATCAGCACTGCAATCACTACCTTTTAGCAGCTTGCTTTCTCCATCTGGACCTGCACAAGCCACTCACTGGCAGGGCATCACACTTTGCCCTGAGAAAAAGAATGGGGGAAAAAAAAAAAACACCATCCTCATGGGAGCCTCTGAAATACATTGTCATAAATCATAAGTCTTCAGGTGGGCATGTCACGGGGGGGGAGAGAAGGCAGTTTCCTCAATGAGTCATTTTATTTAGATGTCAGAACTACTGCTGTCCTTTTACCCTTTAGTAAAAAGTTTGCTCCCCTTGCTGCCTCGCCGAGAAATATCTGCAATACATATCTTGCTGCTCAGTCTCGCTCAGGCTAAGCAGTGCGATGGTCTGACTCAAAGTCTTTTGGAAGTCAACAGAAAGATGTTGGCAGGCTCTGCTGGACTACAGATCAGATCAGACACCCTTACGCCCAGGAGTCAGGGGATAGTAGTCACAGGTATCAAGAGGTCATGACAAAGGATTTTTAGGGTCCCTCCCACCCCCTTGTCCACTTTAGCTATTCTATGGCAATTGTAAACCAAACAAGCAAAAAGATGTGTTTGCAGTAGAATGGGGTAACCTGGAGAGTTTCTGATCCCAAGGCTCAGCCTGCTGAGGATGCCAAGGTCTACGATGGTGCACGGTGCCCGCTCAGTGCCAGCACCAGCACCCCACAGGCCTGCTCAGCACCTCCCGAAACAGGAGCCCAAGTTGCTTGTGAGCATGTCTCACTCTAGTGACAGGATAGATAAACTACAACAGCCTGCTGCTTTCCAGTCTGCCTTTAATGGCTACTGCCTGCTCCCCAGCTGGAGAGGGCTTGTCCAAGGCCCTTGGGGTTCAGTCCCAAATTACTAGGGTTTAGCTGAGCAAACAGTTCATTGCAAAACCTGAAGGCAAGAATGATCAGGGGTGGCACAGGCGAAGAACAACATGAGAAAGAGACGTAACTCATTAATGTTACGAGGCAAAGGCCTCTGGTGCTCACAAAGGTGGGTTTAGATCCTGGATGTGTTTTAGCTAATGGCTGTGGGTAAGCGATATATGTAACATCTTAGTCCACAGCTATCCACATTTCCAGCTTCTCTATTGCACTGCTAGATTACGCTGAGGAGCAAGACAAGTCCTGAAGGAGGCTGCCAGCTGTTTCATTGCTCCGTGCATCTATGAACAGCGGCCATGGAACTGCTCTTGACTATTCCAGCTGCAATCACCTGCATGGCAGCTGAAACATGACAGTGACATTTGATTTAATTATGCCAGCTGGGGCACACAGGAGACAAATGTGGTCCAAATGCGGGTTTCTGAAGAAGGACAGTTTTTAATGAATTTATACTTCTGCTCAAGTCATGCCTTTGTGAAACTAGTTCCCAGTTGACATCAACAAGAAGTTTTCTACTCAGATTAATTCTGTGATTCATGGGACTTACCTCTGACCTTAACCAGTTTCCAGTGTCATAAATATGTTCCTAAAGCTAATAGTGTAGTAAGAGGGGGATGAAGAAGTTGCATGTCCTCAGCATCTCTGCAAAACAGATTGTGGGTGCACGTACAGATCCACTCTGCTTTTCCTTGTCACAGAGCCCTTTTCACCTTTGTATACATTCTTCCTCCCAGATTTCATCCTTCCTAGGAAAGTGAGATCTCACTTGAAGGTCTTGCAATGCACGTGTGACTGGCAGCACATCTGTCCTGGCAGTGTTCTCATCAGCCCACAATTAATTAACGCATCATTTTCCTGCTCCCTAAATCCCCAGGTTCCACTGAAATTTTGGTTTCCATGACTAAGGACTGATGGAGAAAAAATGGAAATATAGAAGCAGTATCTTCCAATGATAGCTGGAAATCTGATATGACTGGTTCTTTAAATATATATGTATGTTTTTTTCTAGAATGAATTGTATCGACAGTTATAAAGAAAACACAGAATGGTATTTCAGTTATTGAAGTCCTACTGTAACCGAAGGTTAATAGCTGCTGTGGCAGTAAATACTTTACAAATCAATGGAAGAAACACGTGAACCAGAATATCACCCCACTGTGATATTCTGTGGTCAATAGAAGTTGTGGTGCCGATGTCCATGAAAGCAGGAAACATTCACGTACCAGCAACTTCTAGGACTAGTTATTGGTACATACTGAGAATAAAGGTTTTGTGCAGCCAGTTTGTGTTCTGGCAATGGCGCTGTTATTCCAGACTTGGAGCTTGGTTCTGAACCGAGATCCAGAACTTGGTTACTGGCATTTGCAACCAGAGAAACTGAAATTATCTTAATACCATGGGTATGCATTCAAGGTTCTTCTCACACACTCAGGATGACTGGTATCTGGACCAAGGTGTCTATTAAGGATGCCAGAGAGTGATTAACAGCTCTGGAATGATACATACAGCTCATCGCAAACCTTCCAATTCCTTATGTGGTGTGGATTTCAGCATAATGACATGATCACTGGAACAACCTCCCCAGGGATGTGGTGGAGTCCCCAGCACTTCAGTTTTTCAAGACACACCTAGACAGTGTGCTAGAAAATCTCATCTAGGCTCCCTTTTCTATGACAGGTTGGACCAGATGATCTCTGGAGGTCCCTTCCAACCTGGGCTGTTCTGTGGTTCCGTGTTCTATGTCAATACTAAGCGGGGGATGCCAGGAAATCCACCAATACCAGCCTTTTCACAGATATTTTCCAGGTCTATATACTTCCCTTCAGCCTGCGATGGCAAGTGTACAGACCAGCCTTAGGTTTATGTTTCTTGAAGGCAAAAGTCAGTGGTAAAGATACTAAAGATTGATACCGCGTTCTTCTGAGACTGCTTTACTGAAACCATCCTACTCTTTGAAACATCCACAGGCACCTTAAGCAAATCACGTGTTGCAAACATAATTGTAGTGGGTGTGAACTCCATCTGGCTAGAGCAGTGCAGGCTCGCATACCTCCCCTCCGCTTGCCTGGGCTCAGCAGCAGTGCCAGAGCCGCAATCCCATATAAAGGGGGCATGCTAATAAGATGCAGAATTTCAAGTGCACGCACAGGCACCCTCCTAAAAATGTGTCTCTGAGGAGTGCAGTTAAATGCAAACACTACTCTTTCTGTAATGCATAGTGCTTTCCTTACTGGATTGTCTGGCACAAGCTGATCACGGTCAAGTGACATCTTGGATTTTTAAGACTGCTTTTTAGAAGAGAAAATTACTGAAGAACGAACATAGTAGCTGAGCTTTTCAAATGAAATTAGTGAAGTCTGGCATTCTGGTTTTCCCCCTTGAAAATGCCAGAAGCTGAGACTGAAGACTGCATTATTCTAATCACTTTCTAATTTTATATCAAATGACTGTTTTCTGTGTCAAATAGGTTACAAATACCTTACCCAGCATTTTCCATTTATTAAAGATTCAGTATTGAGCAATCGTATCCGTTTTACATCCACTCAGCCATATACTTTTTTCTTTGCCAGTTTTATATTTGGAACCACAGCAACAGTTTGTATTTTCAAAAATATGTTTTCACAGACATGAAATAACAATGGTTTTCATGGTGAACAAGCAGTACTATTTTAGTACTAATTTCTAGGCAGATGTGGGGCAAACTCTGGTCTCAGGTGCATAACTTCAATTTTTTCTGCTCAGCTAAAGTCAGACACATCCAGCCAGTAATGAAGGCAGACGTCTAACGAACAAGGCCACCCAAAAAAGCTTTAGAAGTCTGGCCGTTAGCAAAAGGTATTTCTTTAATCCTACCTGTCACATTTTCAGTGTGCTCTCATTATTTTTCTACTTAAATAAAATCTTGGAGGATCATACTGTGAACAGCTATTCATTCATCAGCTGGGTTTGATATTTGCATGTATTTTTCTGGCTGGCCACCTTCCTCTAGGGAAAGTAGCAGCTGAGGGCTGGCAGGCACAGCACAAGGAAGGGCAGCCACCTCTGCAGGACAGTAAACCTGTCAGTCTGTCCCCTGTTCTTGGGGGACCTGTGGGACAGGAGGGTGTGGAGGAAAAAAGTCACTGGCTCCTGTTTCATCTCAGCTTCACTAGGGCCAGATCTCGGGCTGATTGTGAGACAGAGTAAAAGCAAACAGTCACCTCCTGTTAGACGCGATGTTACTGCAGGATGAGCTAAGAGCGAATATGTTTCTCACACACCCATAGGAGGGACTTTTAAATATCACCGTGATCACTGGACCCTCCCCTCCAACCTAAGCCGATGCTCAGAATAAATCAGTCTCTGACTGACAGCACCAGAGATGCAGGTTTTATCTCTATTGCTAGCCTGCAACCGTGAACCGAGGAGTGTGCGGTGTGAGCCATTTGGAGAGATATTTTGCATTTAAAAAAAAAAAAAAAAGAAAGAAATGCAGAGATGGAGCCAGCTTTGCCAGGGAAAGCAGCTCTCCCTGCTACCTCGAGCCGGCTGCCTCTTTTGAGGTTCAGCCATGACAGTCAGCCTCCGAAAGCTAAAGGAGAAGCGCATCGCTAAATGCGGTGGGTCCCCTTGTGGTAGATGGTTTTAGATGGAGCTGAGCTGGTTTTAAACCAGCTGCCCAGCAGTGACAGCACAGGGCTGCCCACCCGAAGAGTGACCCAGCCACTCCGGCACAGGCTGCAGCCCACGCTGCCCTCGCTGCCGCTATCTCTGGCAGAGCTATATCTGGCCAGCAGCCGTGGGCTCCATCCGTCAGCCTCCACCACGGCGGCAGCGAACACACGCGCCGGCGGTGGGATGACACTGCCGCCAACCCTCACCAGCGGAGCGTGGGGCTGCCATGAGGATGGAGCCCTTTTTCTCAAAAGCAAGGGCAAAATCGTGCTGATGAGCAAATCGTCCTAACAGGGACTGAGCGAGGCACCGTCAGGAGCGCCTCTTCTAAAACAGAGAGATGTCTCTTACAGGCGGGCTGATATTCAAGCGCCTCCTGCTACCATGCTGGGAAAAAAAGAAAAAAAAAGAAAAAGGATACTTTGACAAACAACTGTCCCTGCTTCATCCTGCTCCCCGGCTCCCAGCAGACCTGAGAGTGCTGCTATTTGAGATGGGCTGAAACTGCTGGCTTTGGTTCAGAATCTATAGTGCGACAGGCCCCTTCCTGGGGCAGGGAAGGTGGTAAGGCTGGAGCCAGGCTTAAATTTCAGACAGAGTTGGACTGCCCCAACAGTCAAGAACATTTAGAGGAATTTGGCCAGGCCCTTTTTGCCTCCGTAATTGATGCCTCTAGCTGTTAGATTTTTTGTTGTTGTTGTTTGGCCACAAATCCCCCAGAAATGCCTGTTCTTATGAGATTTGTGGCCAAATTGCCAGAGGCTGCAGTCATTTCGGCAGTGATGGATGTACCAAAAGCCAGATATTAAACTCTTCCTGATTGTACATTGGAAACTGCCCTGAACTTCATTCCAAAGCAGATTTACACAGTGTAATGTCAAAATCATTTTCAACACAAGTCTCTTAGAGCCAGCCCAACCTTTAACCTGAAGCTATATCTTGCCTGCCCTCAGAAAAAGAAGCAGCAGACAAAACCATAGCAGATATGAATGTATAAATAAACCAATGCAGTTATCAATAGAGCAGATGAGTGAAATGAGAAATTCCTCTTGCTGCAGCCTCCACAACTTGGTGCTCCTGCAAGGCTGCCTTGTCCTTCCTAGTAGCAAATGCAGCCACCAGTGGCCGAGCTGCCAAGAGCTGGTGGGTTCAATGCTTATATCCACGTGCCTCAACACACACTCCTCTTCCTTCTTTATGCTGATAATGCACTGACTGTGAGACATAAAAGATCTTTCGGGCTATCTAACCTATCCCTCCCGGGAAAAGGGCAGGGCTACACATTTTGATATCCACTTTAGTCTCCCTGTTGCATTACAAAAGCACCCAGTACCACAGAAGCTGGGAAAAAGTGTTTTGCCTTAGCTCCAGCTTAAATGTAAACCTTTCATTCCTTTGAAAGAGAACATGGTGCACAGTCCGAAGCTTCGCCGTAGCCTCCTTGCTGCCACCAATGTCTTCAGGACTGTGTAAAAGACAACTCTACTCTTGGCTGCATCTCCAAGGATGAGTGAATGGAAGGGCAAGCTGGCTGTGGACGCAGTGCCTGCTGCCTGTGCTTTGCTTTGTGTCCACATGCTGAGCTGGCTCTGGGAGCTGGCTGAAAAGTAATGCAGGTTTTTTTTCAGTTCTTTAGGTTAGTTTTCAGCCAGCTCTGTCCCTAATCTGCCTCGCCATAGGGGAGATCTATAAATAGGAAGAAAAGGTGGAATAAAAAGGAATAGTGGGAAGGTGCAGAGAAGACAAGCATGTGTTTTTCATCCGCAGGCCCCAGTTGCCTGCTAACGTAGTTACCCCACATTATTCCTGTTTTCACGTTGAAGAAACAGAGGTTGGGGTTTCACGACGGCTTTAAGAAGATGTGCATGCAGGCTGCCTCTGCACATGTTAAGTAGACCTAGAGAGGCAACGGCATTTACCAGCACTGTTTTGTGAATGGTAGGAGGGAAGCTTTTTATCTTGCCCTCTAGTTTGCTTACTTCCAGTTGCACTGGTTCAATTAACCCCATCTTTGCCTGGTGGGCTTCAGGCATTTGCAGCCCATGGGGGTCATGGGGACTCAGCCTGGCAGCTGCCGTCCCTCTGTCACTGAGGTCTGAGGATTGACACGGGTGGTTTGTGAAAGAGAGGGACCAACTGGTAGCCTGACATGTCCAGGGCACCACAGCACTGGCAGCACAGCAGGATTGCAGAGTGAGGGACCTGGGACAGGAAAGAGCGAAGGTCAACAGTAGTTCTCCCTCTGAACAGTCCTCCTTTGGCTCCTGGAGATGCTACAGACGGCTGCTGAAGGTGAGGGCTGAGCTGGAGGGGAATAACTTTGCAGTGGAGGAGACCAGGGGGAAGGATGTAGGATGCGGTTTTGGTTGGTTACTTTGAACCAGGAGAAGCCCACGCCGGCACCTCCCATGGGTTCCTGCCATGCTGCTCTCCAGGCAGGGAGGGTCCCAGGATGGGGTCAGGCTGCAGGAGCACTCCAGACCAAGGCTTTTCCCGGGGGCAGAGCTCCACGAACCCTCGGCCAGTGCCATCCCAGCCCTGCCACACCTGTGGCGCGTCCCCAGAGGACGGGTGCAGTGACCCACAGCCGCAGGCGGGCCCCACTGCGGCTCCCCAGGGCTACCCCACGCGTGACCCCTCTCCCCACGCCCCCCCTCTGCAGTCCCACAACCGAGCTGCTGCCACCGGGATCCAGCACAGGCAGCAGGGCCGGGAGAGGCCAGCTCCCTCCCGCTCCCCCCCCCCCCCAAAAACCTCAGCCTGGGGGTGACGTCATGGTGGGGGAGGGGCGGGCAGGGGGAGGGGACACCCCNNNNCGGGGCAGGAGAAACGCGGGGAGGAGGGGCCGTGGGGGGAGTTTCTCGGCGATTAATGGGGCGGGAGGACACGGGGAGAGAGGATAAATCCAGCCCGTGATGCCTATAAGTGGCGTTTCTCTTCCAGGGTGCACATTTAAAAAAAAGGGAAAAAAAAAAGAAAAAAAAGAAGAAGAAGAAGAAGGGGGGGGAAAAAAACCCGTTCCGTGTCATCCCCCCGCGTCAGGGCCCGTGGTGGGCGTGAGGCTGTACTTCCTCCGCCCCCTCCTAATGGAGCGAACCATTCCCAGCTAGTCCTCCTCGCCCTCTCCCTCTGCCTCCCTCTTTCTCTCCTTCTCCTCTTGTCTCCCCCCCTTGTCTGCAAAGTCCTCCGCTGCTCGGAACTTGTTGGCAATGCCTATTTTTCAGCTTTCCCCCACGTTCTCCAAAGTAACTATTTAAAGATCTGCAGCCGCAAATGGTTTTACTAAATGTAGGATGGGACTTAAGTTGAACGGCAGATATATTTCTCTGATCCTTGCTGTGCAGATAGGTAAGTGGACTGCCAAATTCGGTTTCAAGTTGTGGGCACCAAAGCCCGGCTGCTGCATGCAGAAGCGGAATGTCGGAATAACCTGCGCTGACCGCCGCGGTTTGGGGCGGCGGAGGGACCCCCGCTCCCGGCTCCCGCTCCTTCCTTCCCGCTGGCATCTTCGCGGTTCTTCACGCTGTCAAGGCGAGGGGTGGGGGGGCGGGAGGGAGAAGGGAGTCCGCAGGAAAAGGAGCCGATTCTTTACTCCTCTTAAATCACTTTTGTTGTTCGTTTTCGTAAATCAGTGCATGCTAATTCATACTTGGCTTCCCCCCATCCTCTCTTATTCTTCCTCCTTTTTTTACCTCCTGTTCTCTCTGTCCCCACGAACGACTGCGTTTGTATTTGCTTTTAGGGTATCCCCTGCGTTCCTTTCTTTCCACCGACAATTTGGGGACTCCAGTGCTAAGAAATTCCCCCCCCCCTCCCCCTTCCCTGAGGGACAGAGAAATAAGAACCGGCACAAAATGGCTTGCGAGAGATCTAGCTGGGAAGTTTTTTTGCAGAAAATTAGGGGACAAGCGAAGGGCTCCTTTGGGGAACTTGGAGGCTTTCCCACTTGCAGAGCAGCCTAAAAACAAACAAATTCCACCGCTAACTTAAAAAAAAAAAATCCACCCGAATGCGGGGATTAAAATACAAATTATTTAAAAATCGCTAAGTCCCACCGCCCCATCGTTAATTTTGTGCTCGGAGAAGCGCTGTCAAAAAACGAGCGGGTCCAAAAAATTTCTATATATGTTGTTACTTAAAATAGAATAGTTTTCCCTCCACGCTGGTATGTGTGCTCGTTGCTGGTTTTGTTTAATATTTTGGGTTTTCTCTGGTTTTCTTTTTGGTTTGCTCTCAGGTCCATTTTATTCAACATTTCTTTGCTGGAAATTTTTTGAGTTACAGACATTAAGCAATCTCCAAGTTAATGTCCGCTTTGGTCCTATGCAGGCAAATTTTAAAGATTTGTGTATTGAATATGTATATTCCCGAGCATGATCCAAAACTGGGCTTCAAGGAAACAGTGATTAAAGCACGTCTTTTAGTATCCAGATTGGCAGGTGTGAAGAGACCTTTGAAATTATTTGCCTGCAAAGGAATTCTGCAACAATAATAAAAAATGCTCGGCAATGCGATTTAGAGATCCTTTCTCTCGGTCACCCTCCTCTACAGACAATCTCTGCAGCATTTTGTGGGTACCAAAAAAAGGAGGGAAAAAAATTAAAAAAAAAATTATAAAGGGGAGGGGGACAACAAGAAAGGGAGGGAAGAAGGGCGCAAAATGCCTTGAACATTTCCTCATCGAGAAAAGAAAAAAAAAAAAAAGATACATTGCGATGAAATGTTGACCTCTGGAATATATGGATATAGGATGCAAATCCCTCGATTCGTATTACCATTCCGTTTTAACTGATGCTGAACTCTTCAGAAGGCCATTTTCTGTACTGTCAGAGAAAGAAAGGGGAAGGCATTATTTGGAGTTTTTCCTTGATTTTAGTCCTTGCTCTCTTTTTTTGTTTGTTTGTTTGTTCGTTTGGAGGAGGAGGGTTTTTTTCTCGTTTGTGTTTGTTTGATTCAGCCGAGAGAGGATTTTATTCACGGCGAAATTTCAAAAGGTAGCTAGGGCGGCCGGGAATAGCCGTCCAAAAGGCTGGCGTGAGCACGAGCAGTCATTTGGAAAGTTACCCGCAAATATTGCTGCACACCGCGGAGGTGGTGGCGGTGCGGTCGGTCGCTTTGCGGTGCCCTGGGAGAGGACGGCTCTGAAGCTCGTAGAGGGCTTTTCTCCTCTCTGCTCCTCCTTCGGTATTTCGGGTAACCTCCCCCCGCCTTCCTCCCCCCCC
>VZSF01000265.1:0-64128 GCA_013398295.1 Chionis minor
GCACATTAAGAGACGGGGCCGGGACAGCTCGCGTGTTCCAAAAAAACCGCACCAGCCACCCCTCCACACGCAACTGCGAAAACCAGCAGCTTTCCAGGACCGGGGAGGGGAGAACAACATCACGGAGGCGGGATTCGCTTTTACTTATTCCTCAAGTAACAGTCGGTGGCACAGCCCTAAGCGTCACAAACCCCTGCCTTTCCTTGAGCGCTTTTTTTTTTTCCTTTTCTTTTTTGTTTTTTTTTGTGGCTTTTTTTTTTGGCTTTTTTTTTTTGTTTTTTTTTGTTTTTTTTTTCTTTCTTTCTTTCTTTCTCTTTAAATGGAAATTCAGACCGTATGTGAATCTATAGGGTTAAAACAAGTCAGTCTCTGGGGAGCGGAGCCTCAAAAGGGGCCGGCTGCTGTGGCAGAGCTGGTGTCCGGGAGCCCGTTTTCCTGCGTGTCCTGGGACGAGGTGCTTGCCTGCCGCTGGGCCAGCGCTGAGCTCGAGTGTTTGCACTTGGGTGAACCGCACTGACAGCTGAAGTATTTGCCTTTGATGTCCCAGAACCTGTCCCCGTAGTCAAAGCTGCAAGAGAGAGACGGAGACGGGGGTCACCACAAAGCAGAGGCAAAGAGGGACCCTGTGGCGGCGCAACGCGCCGGGGTCAGCAATCCTCGGTGCTGCCGCAATCAGGGTTTTTTTTTTTTGCGACGTTCCAGGGGATGGAGCGTGCTTGTGGGATCCCCAGGGGGACACTGGGGACAGGTGACACAGGGAAACAAACCCTGTAACTCCCAGAGAGTTATAAAGCAGGTATGTCTATATACAGCAGGGTTCTTCTTATCTTTACGGTCCTTGCTAAAAACAGAGCTTTTGGGGGTCAGTCTCTTCTCCCAAGGAACAAGCGACAGGCCAAGAGGAAATGGCCTCCAGTTGTGCCAGGGGAGGTTTAGGTTGGATATTAGGAAAAAATTCTTGACCGAAAGGGTTCTCAGGCATTGGAACAGGCTGCCCAGGGAGGAGGTGGAATCGCCGTCCCTGGAGGTATTTAAAAGCCGGGCAGACGTGGTGCTGAGGGACATGGGTTAGGGGTGGGTTTGGCAGAGGTTTATGGTTGGACTCGATGATCTTGAAGGTCTCTTCCAACCCAAGTGATTCTGTGATTCTATGTACTAACAGTTCCCATTACCTATACAGTTCCCAAACTATTTGCTACGTTAATAAGGTTTAGCTAAATGCCAAGCTCTAACTAAAAAGTTATTTCTTCCCGTATCACAGGAGCAAAGGGATGCAGAGAACCAGCTCAGGAGCAGCAGAGCTCTCGCCCCTCTGCTCTCCATCCTTCCGAGCGAGGCAGCGGCGGCAGCGGCAGCAGCCCCGGGGCCGGCACCTACCCGATTTCTTCCCCAGCTTCTATATGCCTCGTGCTGAAGAAGGCGATCCTGGGAAAGCGGAGGTCCTGATGCGACATGAAGACTCGCACCGGGATGAGGTTTGGCTCGCAGAGGTGGTTTATAAAGCGGCTGATGTTGCCATAGAAACGGGCGTCTATGCAGTACACCTCTCCGTCCTACAGGAGAAACGTTGCATCTTTCATTAGATGAGGCTGAGGTTTGGAAACGCTGCATCTTTCATTAGATGAGGCTGAGGTTTGGAAACGCTGCATCTTTCATTAGATGAGGCTGAGGTTTAGCATTACTAATGCTACTTGTTTAAAAACCAAACAAATAAACAAATAGCAAACGACTGAACTGCTGGTCATTCCACTAAAATTCTGGAGGGCTTCAAGAACCACCACCATCAGCGCAAGGCACCTATTGTGGGTTTAAAAGGACTAAACACGCACACTGTTATATTCAACACTACTCTGAAAACACAGTTTTCTGCACGACACACGGCCCCACAAGCCCAAAGACCTCGTAAAATGCCCCCGACACTGGCTGGCACATCAGCTCTCCCCAGTCTTGCTCTGCTAAAGCACCAGTTTGGCGTACTGGGATTGACGTTTGGTGCAGACAAACACCTCATGGGTAAAAAGCCACTGGATAAGGGAACAGGCATCTGTTCTGTCCTCTAATTGAACACGACAGCTAGGAAACACAAAGCCAGAGCCTCGAGAAAACACAGGTTTTTGCAGATAAAAGTAAAAGTGAGAACACAGAAATTCCCTTTCCAGAGAGCAGTAATATTTTGTTTTCCTTGAAAATAAAAGAACCCCCCTCAGGGCTTTTTATTCCAGCAGAGAATGACTGTGCAAAGCAGAGACTTTAATTACAAAAGCTAATTTCAGTTGCAAAGGGGCCAAAAGCAAAAGGATCCATTAGCGGTGCTCAAACTCCCTTTTGGGCAGGCACCTTGCAATCGTTAATGGATGAGCTGTGCCAGATCACACCACCCCACTGGTACAGGAGCCCAGGGAAGATGTCCCCAACGACGGGGGGAGGCGTCACGCCACATGGACCCACACCACACACCGTGTTACCAGCTCCGATTTCAACGATGAGTAATTCCCATCACTCCCTCACTTTCATCCATGGAAATGCCATGGTGGGTGAGGACAGTATCACCCACTACCACCAACTAGTGACCAGCTGGGAAGAGCTGAGCTCTCCACCGTGCAAGTCAAGATGTGTTTCTTGAGAAAGGAGCCCGCTGCCTTGACCAACGCAGGAGCGTCCTCACTGTGAAGCTGCTGGAGGACAAGTCCCAAAGCAAACTGCTCCCCACCTTGCTACGAGGGTATCGGGAACGTCTGAGTCGCACAGTGGCAAGTAGAGAGGAAGAAGAGGAACCATGAATGTGCTCTGGGGGGAGACAAGTCGTCTTCTCAAGAGAGGGAAGGCACCAGTGTTTCTTAGGAGGGAGGAAGCCTGGAGAAAGCCCTTCTTGCCCACAGGCAGGCAGGGGGCACCTGCCTGCAGCCCCGACCGCTGCCTCTCCTCGATGGAGCGCAGCGGGGCCAGGGGTGTGAGCAAGGACTGCAGGGGATGGGCCCGCGCGTGGGGAAAAGGGTGGCTTCACATGAACAGAAAGCAACCACAGCAGCTAAAACTCAACCTCGTCTTTCCCAGAAACACCATGGGTTTTTGCCAGCCTTCTAGTTCGGAGATAAGAAAAGCATCCCTTTAACCAACGGCAGCTCAGAGAGCTCCTATCGTGCTGTGGGTTCCCCCTGGACACCCAGCAACGGCAGCAAGTTTTGGTTGTTTGACGTTTGCCCTCGTTCAGGTGCAGAATGGGACAGGACTGCAGGACCTGGCACGTTGAATGGTTCACCGTGCACGTGGACCGGAGTGACAACGTAAGGTTACAGGGACATCAGAAATGCCACCCTCACCACTGTCTTTCGCTACAGCACAAGCCCATCCGGGCCACTCCAAGACACACCAGGATCCCAAGGCTGCCCCTCCCAGGGTTGGGCTTTGCACCCTTAATAACTTCCCATCACCCGGGAGGCCACAGGAGCCAGCTGGCTCTGCCCTCCCTCCTCCACCCATCCCAATGGGCTTCTTCTACCACGACTTGGTGCCTGGTTTGCTACGGATCCACCACTTTGAGGATACCATGAAAAAAGATGATGTGCTTGCACCTCTACTGAGGTCTCCCTCCTTGCTTCACTCACGGCTTGAGAGGAGCAAAGGCAGAGGTTGTCCCTCAGGGCCACCAGGCAGGGGCTAACCCCAAGGCAAGGCACGGCCCAGGAGGGCTCTTGCTCATAAATCCACAGACCAGGTTGACGTCCCTGCTGCTTTTCAACTATGCTTTTAATAATTAATAATTACAGGCTGAGCCCTCTGTTTTCAGCCTGACTGCAAGACTCATTACTTGTCTTTTTTTCAGTTGTTGAATGTGTGTCCCTTTAATAAAAAAAAAGCAAAAAAAATAAAGCAAAGCTTCTTTGTCACTAGCTGGTGACAGAAACAAGACAGAGACTGTTTTACAGCCTTCCTTGGAAGCCACCCCACTTCTCTGAGTCCCCAGCTCACCTTTCTCCTCTTCTCCTTTCCCCAGGGAAGTCTGAAGCGATGGCCTTGCTTAAAAGCTTTAGATCCCACTTCTCAAAGCAGGATTTCTGCTCCGAGACGGCCCTCCGCAGAGCAGTGCAGGGTAACTACCAGCAGAACAAGCCTCAAGTCCCCGCCAGGGCATCCGACGGATCCCTTTCTAAGTCAAGGGGGTTCTTTTTCAGTCTTCCAGCTCATCTTTTTATGAAGGGACTTACAGAGCTGCCAATCAAGGCGGCTGCAAGCCTGGATAGACACACCTGAGCATCAAAAAGCAAACAACTGAACTCACGGTGCCCAAGCGGGTTTGACAGAAGAGCATCTTGCATCAAAACCAGTGCGAGCAGCACGGACTGCGGTGGCCCAGCACTGCTGGGCTCTGTTATCATTTTAACAAGCCCCAAGCCTTACCTCAACCACTCTATATTTTGACTAAAATGCAGTGAGGACACGGTCCCTCCTCTTTGCAGGCTTGTAGATCGTGCTGTACATCAAGCTGGAGACAAACAGCGTCTCTGCTCGTTTGGAGAAGCAAGATCTGCGTTTGCCTCGTTAGACACCTTCAGATACAGTACCTTGTTGTCAAGGTCAAAGAGGTAGGAGTCCTCTTCACGGACGTCTGCCTCGGAATCGGATATCAGCTCACCAACGTACCTGCACACAAACAGGAAAGGCAGAAATAAGATGCTCATGCAACCACAAGCTGGGAGTTAAACACCTCTTTCTGGGAGGAGGGAAAGACAGGGATACAGCCCAGCTACAGACAGCAACCCGCAGTCTCAGCAGTGCAGGTCTTCTTCTCAGAGCCACCCAGGCAAACTCAGCTTTGCCAACTTACAGCAGCTAAAATCTGGCTCCAAACTCCATGTTTTCAGGGCAATGCTCTTAGTATTAAAAATGGGAGTCTTAAGTCCAACAAAATTTACTTTTCCCGAGGACTACGTTTCCGTTTGCAAATCTTTCTTGGCCAAGATCAACGCATTAATCCAATTTTCCTTATGTTCACGGTGCAGACTCAGGCACGTCCCAGCTCTCCCCTACACCACTGCGATGCCTGTGCTGTTTACAACCCAATGCAAAGTGTTTGTTTCTGTCCTTCCTGTGTTTTCCAGGGTACTTGGACCAATTACACAGGCTACACACCTTAAAAAGTTTTGGTTTAAAAGTCTTAGGTCTAACCTAACCTGCCCGGATCCCTGGAAGGATCTAAGCTTCTTTCTCCATCCCTCTCGAACCAGGATAAATCAGAGCTGTGATCCAAGTAACAACCACCTTGTTGTAAAACACGGTGCAAGGCAGGTTACAAGCCGGTCCTCCGAGCACGGCAAAGCACGTGCTGCTCGGCCTGGCCCGCTGGGAAGGATTAAATACACACACCACCTTTCACACCCCAGAGAGATGGTGGTTTTGATGCAAACCCCCTTGTTGCAGGAGTTCCCGTTGCACTGGCATTCCCACATTTGTCTCCATCTTACTTTTAGACCGACAAGGTTCACCGTTTCCTGCCCTGCCCTGCTTGCAACCAACATAAGAGACACAAGAGTGGAGGTGCTGAGCCAGATGAAGGATGCGAGAGGGAAGCAACAGCGCGGTGGATTCCGGTATGCCAGTCTACCCAGCGTTTAACACGCCGTTAATTAATTACAAGCAAAGGATTCACAATACAAATAAATATTCTTCGCAGTATCAACAGAGACCTCCACGACCAGCAGCCATTACAACAGCATTCCTCTGCAGCTCACAAGGCATTTTCGAAGTGTTAACCAACCGGACCCATTTCCCCTTGCGGCCCATGGCAGCATTTAACTCCAGGGCTGGAGAAGAGGCGATCCACAAAACATTAACCCGGAGAGGACCTGCACGTTCCCCGACAAGGGATCGTTTGGCTGCAGTTCCCAAATCCAAGCGATCTGGCCAAGTGGCTCTGCCAGAGCGAGAGGCGGCCGCGGCATGGGATCCTCCCTGTTTGCCCCCACTGCGTCCTGTTATTTATTAAGTGCTCCCGAAAGGCTGCAGGATTACTGGAAATCACACGCTGGTTGGCGACCTAAAGCAATAGGAAGACGGTGGCCAGAGAGGGAGAGAAATTGCTGTAGCATGGCACAGGAGCCAGGGGCAGCTGAGAAACCGCTGAATAATGCTGCACGGGGAGGCACTCTGCTCAGGCACAGCCATGTCAGGTTTACAACTCAGTCAAACAAAACCCCACAATCTAATTAAAAATTGTTGTTTCCGTGCTCCTTTAAAGACCATTCCTGTAACTCGCTCCATCTCCAGGACTGCCTGCCAAAAGAAACATTTCCCTACTTTCCCAGGTCCAAAGTTACGGACGGATGTGCAAGAGGTGCATGTTCCTACCCAAAAGGAGAGCAGGAGCATCAGCCCCTTTATTTAAAAACTCCTGAAGTCAAGCCAGCATCTTTCTTCTCAGCAAGATGTTCAGTAACGCTGATGGCAGGTAACTACATCTCAGAGCTTTACGCTGCCACCCATCACCGCCGGAGCAGAGCCCACTCCATGCAAAAATCAAGAGCAACAAGATGTCCCCAACACAGGCTCCAGCGTTTTCCACGGAGCGGGGGAGATGGGATGTCTAGGGCTCCTCTGGATGAAGGTGTGGCTGAAATACCTGGCTCGATGCAGATGGCATCTTATTACAGCATCACTGTTTTGTACAGAAATTAACTTGGAAGCCACACAAGGGACATGCACCAAAAAGAAGAGACCAGATCCTCACAAACCTCTGCTTTCTGCTTCCCGCTCATTCAAAGCCCCTCTAATAACAGCTCTTGACCAGCTGTGCCAGCTCCAGAATGAGCAGTTACACCATTTAACAACCCAGCACTAACAGAGCAGATTGGAAACACCCCACAGCAACGTGTCAGCTCAGGGTGAGCAACTTCCGAGCAGCGACTGACAGGAAAAACCCGCACGCGAGCACGCTTCCGAGCATCTGCAAGTGGAAGAGCCTAAAAACCCCGTGAAAGCGCAGCAGGGCAGGGAGGATGACACTGCTGCATCTCCCCTCGCTCAGCTGCTGCTTCCAGGGTGGCACTGAAGGTACCGGAGGCCGTTAGCAGGAGGGTCTGGAGCAGCTGGAGGGTCTGGAGAGCCCTGGAGACAACAGCAGGAGGGAAGGCTGGATGGCCACCGCACTGCCGGAGCCTTGCTCCCAACTGCCAAATTGCTCCGAGCGCTGCTAACTGCTCCCTGTGGAAGCTGCCGCAGGCTGCCAGAGGGACAGCCCGCAGGCAGAAACAGAAAGGGAAACCATTTTTTTGGAGTGATTACAGAGAAAAGTGGAACAGTATCCGAAGTACAGAGCAGGCTGACAGGCAGCTGTGCTTAAGAAAGGCATTTACACACAGAAACAGTCGGGACCAGCAGCGTTTTGCAAAATAAAAGCATTGTGAGAACTATTCCAGACTTGCCCCCCTTGCAGGCATACGTGAGAAGTTACAGAATAAAAGCCACCCTTACACCAATACAATTATCATCCTTCCACCAGTACAATTATCATCCTTCCAAAGCAGAGCGGTAACTCCTGTACAAAGCAACTACCCACTCAGGGCTCTAATCCAGACATTTAATGCAAAATACTCCTCCAGCGGAGCCCATCCCGGGAGCTGCCGTGTGCGAGCACCGCCAGCACAGGGGTTTCTTTGCCAGAGATGAGGAAAAGAAGAAGCCAAACCTATAGGTTGCACATATAGACTATAAAAGACTCACAGGAAGGACACTGGCGCAGCTGGCTTGAGGAGGAGAGAAGGAATGGAGTTGGTGAGTTGAGTAAATACCGCGTGTGCGAGACTGATGGGGCAAGGAGGATCCTGCACAGGCAAGGCATAAATTAGCTCAGCTTTTCAGTATGCAGCTCATTTAGATAATGAAGAAGATAGTGCCTGTCACTGAATCGGTGTCAGCAGCTCCTGGCAAAGGTGGAGGGAAGAGTTAAGCGTGGTTGTGGTATCTGCACCCCATCAGCTCTGCCGGGCTGCACAACACACCCAGCTGTTTTAACTACACCATCACACAGGACTGTCCCCCTCCTTGGGCACCACTGCTTATTCCTCTCACTTACTGGCATTCCAGGGGGATTTGGTAAAGTCAGTGCCTTTTTTGTTAGGGAGCTGTTTTCTCGCAGGCTCTGGCTCATCTCTTGGCCCTGGACCGGGACACAGAGACCTTTGGTACTCAGCAGGAAGCCCCACCTGAAGACGGGCTTGAGAGACTCCCCACAAAGAGCTTTTTTAAGCTTTACCTCTGAAAAAACATGTTATCATCTGGCAGCTCTTATCATGGAAGAAATACTTGGCCAATTCACTGCAGATTTTTCTTTTCCTTCCTTTTTTTTTTTTTTTTAAAATTCTGTCATAATCTTCCTCAACCCCCCATCCCAATTCTATAAAACATCGATAACTAGACCTAAAAACCCCTTGCACCTGCTTCCATGAAGGGCACGAGTCCAGCCTTATTTAGAAAGTCTTAACTCACTGTTGCATTGCAATGAAGAAAACACTTTCCAAAATATTTAATGAAGTACATACACCACTTTAAAGTCTAAAAACCATGGGATTCGACGGCAATTTTTTCATTTGACATAAATCTGAACATTTTTGTTCTTAAGTACTCTATTGAATCAGAGCCAAAACATGTGCTTAACGCCAAATGCTTTAATGTTTTGCTGAATCAGACTAAAGCCAGAGCTGTGACACTGGAAAACCTCTTGAGAAGTCAGTATTGAAACAGAAAAAGATTCAATACAAAAAAGTTGTTCCAAATTGCCTTGGCCTTAAATGTCCCATACCCAGGGCAAACACGCGAGTTGAGCGCATTTGCAGCACAACCAAAATCCATTTTTCCCCCATCGCTTCTGTTTCAGAGGGGTAAGAGAGCCGAGCACAGGTCCCAGCAAGACAGAGAGGGGTGGAGAAAGCTCCACGCTACGAGGAAAAGGACAAACGGAGCAGGAAATGCAGTCAGGAAACCTCTTGACTGGAAGCAAGCAGCTTGGCTCGACGCCAATTTGATTTTTGTGAAAACCTGTCCTTAAAGAGGAGCAAAGTACCCCGGCCCTCGGGAAGCACTGCGTTTGCCTGAGCTAACGAAGGCTGAGTAACTTACTCGCACACAAAGGTTCCCAGTGGAATGTCTTGCATTGTTCGCACACCCCAGCCCATCTTTTGTGTCCGATAAAGCTGCAATCGAGTCCTGGAAAAGAGGAAGCGAAGCCACGTTAACGGCAGCCCTCTGCAGAAAGACAATAAATTTTCATAGAGATGAGCAGAAAAAAACCCAAACCCAGCAACCTTCCATCAGCACAAACTCAAAGATGATTTCGATACTCAACCCCCTCCGTTCTCATGCCGGCACCCCCCTGGGGACGCTGCACTCCTAGCGCTGCTCTGTGCGCGCGGGGCAGATGCTGGGATGGGAACTGCTTGGAGACAAGGGATGGGCACCCACCAACCCCTTCTCCCTGCCCAGCTGCACCTTGCAAGGTGCACACCTAGGGACTGGGCAGGAGGGTATGGGACAGGATGGGACGCTCCCTGTGGTCATGCTGTTGATTTACCCATGGGACACCGGCATCCCACCACCAGCATTTCTTCTCCCTTCCCTGTACACAGCCAGAGGAAGGCAGGGAAGGTGGAAGGGGACTTAAGGCAGCATGGCTCTGCAGGGAGGGGAGCTGCTAAGGGAAGGCAGGGAGCTCACGGTGAATTAAGAACACCTTGAGCTAAGTGCTCCGATCCCTTTGCCCTCTGCTGAGGCCAGTGCATTTAGCAAGTCCATCATATCCAGCTCCCTGGCTGAAAGACAAGGAAGAAACGCTGCAACTTGAAACTTCTTGGTGTAATAGCCGCTCTGTGGAATTTTACTGATGGGGTTTATAGGCAGAGAAACAATCCTGTAAGTCATTCTGCCTCCTGCTCAGCCAGAACTTGAGTTAAGTGCAGGATGAACAGTCTCCAGGGCTAGGGAAGGCTCGCTCTGTCCCCGAGGGAACAAAAACCCACTCTCAGCAACGCTGTTATCGGAATAAAGAGAAATCTGATGCTCACCTTAACTTCACCCTGTTGCTTTTTCCAGTACTTCTCTCCTCTTCCCCCCACCCATTCCCTCCTTGCACCGTCAGCTCAAACCAGGGGCTGTGCGTTTTCTCGTATTTGCTCACAGCTCTTGGAGCCTTCACCAGGGCAAAGCAGGACTTTAGGAGAACAATCGCTCTCGGAGAAACCAGTTCTAACGCTAGTTCAGGCTGGAGGAAGCTCCCCTGTGTTTTGCTCCGTCCATCACAGCTCAGCAGAAAGCCAAGCTCAGGTTCAGGCTCTGCTGTCGGGGCCGACACCGGCCACAGCAGGGCCATGGCTCCCACCTCAGCTTCCCAGCTGGGCTGGGTCAGCCTGCCAGATGGAAACGTGTGCGCTGCCCAGCGGAGTTAATCTGGAGCAAATCTGATAGAGGCAGCAGCGACCACGGAGCAGGAGCACCCGTGTGTCACGCTGCAGCCCAAACGCAGGAGGTTTCCTCCGCTGCCTCCCCAGGGACCTCAAGCACAGCTCTGCCCAGCACCTGACCTTACCGCCAGCTTCCCGACAGAGCCGCTCTCCCAGGCTCGTGGTTGGGTTTCCAACCCTTCCCGTCTTTCAGAAAAACAGTTCAGGCAAGGCAAAAATGCAAAAGAAACAGCTCGAGCTATACAGCTCCTAAATAAACACCCACATAGATACTGGAGCTCTAGAGCTTGGCAGGGAAAACCAGAGAGAGGTAGAGTTCTGTGGAAACGCATCGAGCTTTCTCCTTACTTATTTTTAACGTTGCAAAATGTCATTGAAACTACAAAGCTTGCAAGAAAAGTGTCGTCAGTACTACCGAAAACTTGCAGAAGTCTTTTTTCCAGTGGGACTCCTTTGAACTTAGTGCCGTGGCAAAGTTCTCCGTAGCAGAGGTCCAAAACAAGACATTTACATTTTTCGCCTGGCACCAAAATCCCACCAGCCTTATCTGCAGCACTGAGGCCAACAGGTGTCCAGGTATCCAGTTCAGGGGGAGTCATGCCAGTAACTTGGAAATTTCAAGCAGCCAAGTCTGGGCACGCTGGCCTGTATTTCTAATGTAGGCTGCTAACTTACAAGATCTTTTAAATTAAGGTTTTGCAGTTTCTGTTGCTCTTACTTTCTTCACAGATCTTCACCTGAGAAGTTACATCTAGGCTGTTCATGTAAAGCCACGAAGCATTTATACGTTTTATGGTCAGGCTGATGAAAGAACACTGCAGTTCCCACTTGATGGCGACAGGGGCAGGGTGTAAATATTAATTGAGCTCATCAACCCGCCGCTGCTTCGTTCCCACCGGCAGCACACTGGAACCCGCCTGCATCCCACCAACCGTGTGGTGGCACCTTCCCCAGCTTCTGTCTCACCCTGGGAAGCCCTGGGTTTTGGGGGTTTGTGGGTGAGCTGAGACTAGAGAGCCAGAAAGCTCGCGAGTTTGGTGTTGGCCTTGCCAAGATAAGCCGTGTTTGGATCCTCCTTCTCACCTGAGTCCATTCTGCACCACCCGGTTCCTACAGGTCCGCCAGCACGAGCACGCGTGGTTACACTCAAAGATGAGCGGCGGCTCAGCCATGTTGAATTCAGGCAGGAGTCGGCCATCCTGAAGGGGAGAGCCATTCAAGAGCGAGTTAGTTGGCTGTTCCTGGGAGCCCTCCAAACCAAAGGCAGGCCAAGAGCAGAAATTCCCCCGAGTACAGAACAGGCCAGAGAACCCCAAGGTGGAGGCATGCCCCGACCTCCCCAACACCAGCGTCAGACTTCCAGCTTGGGCACTGGTTTTGCTCTGCCTCGACAGCAGCACACTTGCCACTACCACCGACAGCTGACAAACAGCAAGAGACCCGCTAGATTTTTGCTGCCTGGCATCACCCTACGCACCACAAAAGATCAAAAAAATCTTACAGTGCTGTGCAAAAAAACCCAGTGTGCATCATCAGTATTATTTGCAGTGCTGGAGGGGAGAAGCGGATGCTCAGTCTGTCTCTGGAATAGAGCCTAAACTTCCAGATTACAAGGCCAGTACACCCAGTTGTGCGAACCACATTATCTTCCCAAATAACACTCCCAAAAAAATCGCTAGAATTCAATTCTTTATCAACCTTACGGGATCAAGGAAGCGACAGACGCAGTTCATCATATTTAACAAATTTGGCTTTTAAGGCTTGAAAGATGTAATCACCTATTAACACGTAAATACAATGGCTACAAAGCAAAGAAAGATGCCAATATTCCCCCTGGGAGAAACTTGCAGAGATTCACAGAACTTCTGATCTTTGCAGAACCTGTCCAAATATTAACCTCAAAACCTCCCTGGAGGATTGAAGCATACTTACCCAAAACAAACCAGGCTTCTGGCAACGTGGCGGTTGAAACACCTTTACTTTGCCTTCATCCAGAGGGATCACAATAAATAAAAGCAGGCAAAAAAAAATCTCTCTAGTACCCTCCCCTTGTTTACATATTACAGCATTTTCTGTGTTGCTCAGAAATGGAAGCTGATTTCACGCACGGATTATTAAATGCTCTCTATCGCATGGGTATAATTAATGGCCCAGTTGGCATGACAGTAACACAAACAAACAGCACTAGAAAAGCTTCCCTGAGTATGCATTTTGTTATTACCACATACACCTCAAAGCCGAGACTACAACTTTAGGCATTTTAAAACAAAAAGTAGAGGAGTTGTGCAAAGGAACTGTTTTTTAAGGTGCGACTATGAACCCGGAACGTTGCGAAGTTCGGCTCGCAGACGCTGGTGCAACCCACCGTGAGGTTCTGTGTCCTCACCTTGTCATACCAGCAGCGCATACTGAGTTGGCCACACATGCAGTTACTGGAGGAGCAGTCGTCTATACATACGCAATACTGCAAGGGAAGGAGAGGGGTTAATTCCACGCCACTCACACGTAACTGAAAGAGGGTCAGAGAGGAAACCACAAGTCTTCCCCTTCTCCTGCTGCAGCTCATTAGCCAGAAAGATAACCAGCCTCATTGGATCAGCGGCACTTTTACTCCATTATTTACTTCTGTGTGCGATGAACGTCAAAGTACCCTGGCTAGCAGGAAAGGATCCCATCCTGAGCCATCCTCATTTCTCCTAAGAGAACGTCCCCTCGTGTTCCTCCATGCCCTATGAGCTGCACTCCACGCTTGAGGACACGGAAAGCTCCAAGGAGGAACCAGAGCTGGGAGACGATGCAACATCGTGATGGCTCAGTCCTCCCCTGCTGTTTGCTTCTTCCCACGTGGGTGCTCCAGCTGGCTGCTTCCCCAGCACTCCCCAAACCAACACAGTCCCACCACCAGCTGCCGCACAACAGGGCTCGGGCATGGGAAGTTCACCTCGGAGCTCAGGGAGGCATCACCCTCACCCTACGCTTCCCCAACCCAGCCCTTCAAGGACCTCCACTACCACAATGAAGACCTTGGCCTGGATGCTGCAGTCAGTAAGAAGACAGCAGGAGGAAGGTCTCCCAACAACTCACTAACTCTCCCGATACAGAACGGAGGAAAAGGATAAATGGGAAACACATCAGCCAGCACCAGATGGCTGGTGCTAGAGCACACAGCTGAATACAGAGGTTGGCTTATGTCTTGGAAGGGAAGAAAAGCAGAATCCCATCTCCTAAAGCAAGAACTGGAGTTTAGGACCACAGCCTTAGCTGGAATTTGATGGCAACATTAGGATTGACATTCCCATTGTGAACACAAAGCCCGCTCTGAGGCGCAGTGCACTGCAACGTCTCTGAATGCGCGCAGCAGGACAGGAAAAAAAACAGGTGGATACACACGATCCCTCACCTGTAAATGAGTGATGTTTCTATCAATGTCCATCGGGGAGGTGACGCAGTTCTGTGAAACATATTTGTAGTTGCTAGGACAAGGCTCGCTGTCCACGGAATTGACGCAGGGAATCGGGATCCGCTCATAACCCCGGGCAATATCTCTGTCAGTGGGAGAAAGAGAATTGTCACAGAAGAAAAGCGCTCCCGAACAAGGGACTATTCAAATGCCATCCTGAGGCAGAATTACTGACTTCGATCACTGGGCATTCAAAGCCCGAAACCAATTCAGAACAGAAGAGAGTTAATTTTTTTCCCACCCTGCCTAACAGATTGTTCTCCATGCTCGCGAATATTTCCATATGGAGGATGAATTTACAAACCACGGTGTGAATCAGCAAGTGCTTAGTTCTTGCTAAGCTCAAACGGACCTTCACACGAGTTTAAGAAGCTAAGCACGCACCTACAGTCCTTCCCTAAAGCAGGCCCCCAGCCTCCCCCGTGCCAGAGCTCGATTTCATGACCCACAAGCAAAGCCAGCCAATTTCTCACCTGCTCACGACCTTCTCTATCTGGGCAGGCTTGTCAGTGGATGATTCTTTGAGAGTCTTGTTCATCTGTAGGGCCACCCAGACCTGAGAGTTAAGGCTGGAGCACTGGAGTGGAGTCTCACCCTCCTTGTTCTTTAAAGTGACATCCGAGCCACGGGAAAGAAAGAGACTGCAAAACAGCAAGAAAGGATAAGCATCCCCCAAGAGAAACTGCACGAGGGGAAAAGAAGAGATGAATCACATCCTCCAGCCAGCCCTTAAGTGGCAAGGAAGAATCTGTAGTAGTGAATAATCACCTGAATTTTCTTTACTAAGCATGGTTCAGTGAATCCTTCTACGTGAAGGCGCTGCCAGAAGCCACAGACTGGAGCTCTAGGCACTCACGAGAGCTCTGGGCAAACCTCACCTTGTTTCAGGCATGACAAGTACCCTGCTGGTACCAGCCTAACTTCAGACAGGCTTGAAACTCTCTCTGGCAGGGAAAGATACGGGGTGGGAAGAGTAGGCTGGAAACGGAAAAGTGCCACGGGAAACTGGCATTGGACTGGGCCCTTGTTTATACTCACCAGCTTTTGGTGAGTAGACTTGATGACTTTATTCATAGCAATGATGAAGCAAAGGGAAAGCCCTGTTATGATATTATGCAATGTAATTGCAAAAAACAAAAAAGGAGCTTTAAGCAACGATGGCCTGATGCCTTTGTGATGAGAAGCTCAGGCTGAGCACAGTCCATCAAACTCTCTGCCCAAGACCCCAGGACCACTCTCCACCTTTTCTGATTTTTTTTTTATGCCTGTTCTGGCAGCAGCTACTACTTCAGACCCACTGCCCCTGGGAGCAGGGCAATGGAGAAACAAGCCTCCAATCCCTGGAGGTATTTAAAAGACGGGTGGACGTGGTGTTGAGGGACATGGTTTAGTGGTGTTTTTGGTAGTGTAGGTTACGGTTGGACTCAATGATCTTGAAGGTCTCTTCCAACCCAAGTGATTCTATGATTCTAAGCCCTCCATCCCAATTTTGTATCCTGCTTAAACGCCCAAGGCATTTCAAAGGACCTCCCGAGCTTGCCAGCCAGCATCCTGGCAGAAAGGAGTGCCCAGGGGAAGGGAGGGAAGTGGCAGGGCTGGAGCCGTACTCACACAACACACTCGTAGCGGTTCTCTCTGGCTGCAATATGCAGGGGCGAGTCCCCGTGGATATTCACCGCGTGTAAATCGCACTTGGCAGCCAGCAGTATCTCTGCTATGTCAACACAACCAGAGAAGGCAGCCCAGTGCAAACAAATATTTTCCTCCTGGAGGGAAAGAAAACAGAGTAGAGGCTGTTCAGTGCCTTAAAACCCTATCGCTTTGGGACTTCACCACCCTCAGCTCTACACCTGCAGCATTCAACACGTGGCTTGCAGCCTCCTTGTCTACAGCGCTCCTTCTGGCTGGGACTAGCAGGCCGGGCAGGGAAATCTCTGCGCAGACAAGCAGGGAGTTCTCACTCCAGCCGCCTCCGCGCACCAAAGACAGGGAGGCTGCACACAACGCGGTCCATCGCCTTCCTCATATACGCAGGCAAATCGTCTGTCTCTAAGCCACAAAACAATCTGGATCAATCCCTGAGAGAGGTGACAGACATGAACAAACACGCTAGAAAAGGCTAGAAGCTGAGCTTCCCCAGCCCAGGCAGACAGGAAAGCCAGCGCGTCTCCCAGTGCTGCAGAATGAAGGAGAAAAAGAGCACGGCACAAGCCATGGGCTGTCTGAAGGTGCTAGAAAACGAACCACGAGCCACAGGGAAAGCAATCAATCCGACTTCAGGCATCTCTTAAATACTGTATGTACTCATCTCTCACTAGCAGCACTAGAAATAGCTGAACACTCATCTTTTTGATGGAGATATTTTAAGCGATGATACTCTGTTTTCTGTTACAGTGCAATTTGCAGAACACTTCCAACCCTTCCCCACGACAAGCTCTAAAGACGTCGATTACAACACTGCAATGATAGTAATGATCACCTAACTTTTCCCTGTTGGGCTTTTTTTTTTTTTTTAAAAAAAGCAAAAATAAAGCACATCTTTTAGTCATCACAACTTAACTTAGATCCTTCCTTAAAAGGGGAGGCTACTGACACACACCAGGGAGCGGGGAGACCTCTCGCTATGCAGCCTCTGCTTCCCCTTATATTAACATCTAGGAAAAAAATCCCTAATCAGCATCATATACCAATCTACAGAAAAAAATCCTTCCTGTTGATTGCACACCACATACTGCTGCTCAGACAGGTTACAGACACCTAGACCCGCTACTTTGCCTGGCACTGGCTACTGCCTAACAGCAGCATAATTACAATCAAAAGCGTTTCTCCCGGAGTATGATGTTTCCCAGCAGAAGTGACATTGCTCCTTAATGACTGCAATCAGGAGGCACGGAACGTAGGTACAGTAACAGATATGCGATACACACATCTGCTAAGAGGATATTTTTCTTTCAAGTAAATTGTTGACTGAGCTGATTTGATTTTCATCATTTAATGTGTGATTTTGTAACTGGCAGCCAAAAGGCTTCTGTGGCAGATCAAATGAGTGAGTTTTGTTCAGAGTCAGCACTAGGGCTCTGAAGCAATGCAACAACCCAAAAAGCCGCCTCTCTCACCTTGACTTTTGTGTTTAGGAACAGTATCAGATCTGGATCTGCCTGGGAACTACCTGAGCTACCAAGGAAAGAGAAGCTCCTACCAAGAAGGGGCTTTCAGACTGGGGACAGCAACTCCTCAGGTACAGCCGGAGCCTTTCTGAGTCCCACAAGACAAACGTGCCAACACCTACCCCTGCTCCCAGCCAAGACACAAAACGAGGCATTTGGGGAGACAAACGCAAACCAGCTGCTTAAATCCTTTGGATTCAAAAAGCACTAGGAGCCTTGGAGAGGAAAATACACTGCCATGAGGCATGCTAGAGTGTGAATTGATTGCAGGGTAGATTCTTCGCTGTAACAACTCTGTGCAGAAAGCAGTGAAGCCCGTTAACCACCATTTAAACTATCTCACATCCACAGGCCAAAGCCTGGAGTAACTCAGCACAGCCCTGTTCATACCCAGGCTTGCCTTCAGGTACTTCTGGGGTTTCAATATCCTTAGAGACAGAAAGGAAAACATGAGGAACAAGCTATCAAGAAAAAAAGAGGAGCAGCGCTGACAGAACGAGCCTCCTGAGCAGAAACCTGGATGACAGGAGGGAAAAAGAGGACAGCATCTCCCTTGTATCTTCTCTGTTCACTTGAAAATCCCAGTGAAACGGGCTGGCACAGCCCGACCCGCAGCACTGCCGGGCCCACGGAGCTCCCAGGGACGCAAGTATGGAGCACACCCCCCTCGAGCAGGATTTACAAAGGTGAAGAGCAGGCCAAGAGCCAGCTCCAGCACACTGCGCCGCCAGCCTGGGCACGCTTGGTCCATGCTGGTGGCTACGTGCCTGTTATGCCTAGGAAAAGCCAGGCATGCGATACTTGCTGTCAGCGTCTGCCCAACCCACCCAGAAGACACAGGTACACGCTGATGCCCCTCAGAAGGCACACAGGGTGCCCCATACCTAACCCATGCCCAGCGCACACCGACTGACCCATGACCAACATGGAACCAGTAAGTCTGGACTCGAGGGGGAGCCGCCCGGCGCAGTGTCCAAGTGGACACAGGTGGCTTAGAAGCAGCGAGTCACAGAGCTGGCTACAGCCTGCAGCGTGACGTACAGCGTCCTTATGGGCTATGTCAGGAGAGCTGAAGGAAAAGGACTTCTTGCCAGCTTGTGAACTTCTTCCCAGAATATGGAGGAAAATTCTCCCACCCAGACACAATTCTTCTGCCCTTCACTCACCGCCCCAAACCACCTTTGTCAAAGGACTACTGCATCTCCCTGCACCAAGCCCATAATCTGCCTCCCTGGGCTTGTTTGGTTTTTAAACGGAGTCTGTGGCTAATTTCTGACCCAGATTCCAGGAAGACCCTTACGTTGTCACGGATGTTGATGTCCGACCCCTTCGCAAGCAGCAGCTTCACCAGCTCAATATGCTTGTACTCGGTGGCCCAGATCATCGGCGTCCAGCCCCCATCGTCCTGAGGAGGGAAAGGAAAGGGTGAGACACACAGAACAGGCAGGACAGTTTCCTGCTGGCTTCAGGAGCCCCTTGGCAGCCACAGCAGGGAGCCACAGACCCCTTCCCTCCCCACATCTGTCTCATCACTCTCCTTCAGTCTACACTGCTGCAGGGAGAGGTCCCTGCGGGTCCCGCAGCCCCAGCGTGACTGCATCCAACATGCTGCAGCAGGCTGGAGTTTATTTGCAGCTCAGCACACTGGCAATGGATCTCCAGGGTGTTCAAATACAGCTGACTGACCAAAAGGCACAATGAACATTCAGCTCATGCAAAAGCTCTTACAGAGCTCCCCGAGCAGCCTGGAGGAGCTGGCTTTCCCCCACAACAAGGAACCCCAGTGCAGAGCTGTCTTGCCCCAAGGCAACGGGGAAGCTCAGCCAAGACTCCACCCATCCCACAGGATGTCCACCATCCCACCAGCCCCCCTGCTAGAAGCAGCACACTCTTTATCAACAAGCTCCACCAGGACATTCAGGCTCAAAGAGAAACTGCAAATCCAGAGAGAAGGTAGGAAAGTTTCCATGAGGTCAGCGGAGGGGATCGCCTCCTCCGGCAGCCCGGGATGCCCACAGCGCTGTCGCCTTACAATGTTTTTCAGGTGCCCCCCAGCAGCAGGACTGTATTTGAGCAACCACCGCACAGACACGCTGGTGAGACTTGGGTGACCTGCGAAAAGCAGCCTCTGCCCCTCCCAGAAAGGCCTCACCTGGCAGTTGACATCCATCTTGCCGTTGGAGAGGAGGTACTGAACAACATCGTAGTGGCCCTTCTTGGCAGCCAAGTGCAGACACGTGGAGCCCTCCGCGTCCTGGACACAAGCAGAGAACAGGCGCTCAGGGGATGTCCCTTCCCAGCATTTCCCACCTCTGCATCACACCAGTGATGCTGGGGAGCAGCGGAGAGGTTCACAGATGGAGCAGAGGACGCCAAACACCCCCAGCCTGCTGTCAGGAGGGGAGAGCACAGCAGCAACCGACACCGGCACGGAGCAGAGGTGCAACCCGTGCGGAGCAGGAGGCTGAGAGCGCAAAGGCTACGGGAAGAGAAGCCTTTGGAAAGCCTTGGGAAGGTGCCAGCCTCAAACTCTAGCAGATTGATGCTCCCATTCCCCAACAGACCCTCTCCAGCTCTCCTCCATGTGTTGGAGAGTCAAAGGGAGGCAGAAATCCCTTACAGAGGCAAAGCTTGTACTTTATATCAGAAAAGCAGCCTTGTCTCAACCTGAAACGCTCTGTTTACACAGGGGTTTTGCTGTGTTTCACTAGCACAAGGTCTTATCCCAGCACCTGGCAGCAGGGCAAGGGGGTGTCCGGCACAGGGACTAGGAGCCTCCCAAGAGACCGAGTCCCCAGCGTGCCCGCAGCCGTCTGCCAAGACAGGAGATAAAAAACAGCGAAGGTTGAAAGGAAAAATGCCTTTGGGAGCTGAGAGTACAGGGTCTGGTGGAGATGGACAGGCTGTGAGTCATGATGGAGACACTCCCACACTAACACCAAAGATCTCAGCGGCTGGAGCCTGATTTTTATCAGGCATTTATATCCCGAGAGCTTAGCACATAGCAAGGCCCAGAGACCAGGAAATAAGGAGGAGGAGGAAATGAAAGACTGAAAAACCAAAATGAGTCCTTCCTGCTAAGAACCTGCAAGCAACACCGGAGGCAAGAGCTTTCGGATGGAGCCAAGCGGAGAGCACAGGGCTAGGGAGCAACTCCTTGAGCAAGGATGGGACGTTTCATGTCAGGGATTACACTTGTGGGCTTTTTGGGGTAAAGAAGGGGTTTCTACACCCCCATAAGTGCCTGCCACATCTGAATAATGCCACAGCTTTCCCCTTAGACTAGCGCAAGCCAAGTGCAGCTTCTCAACCCTACGGAGAGCATTATTACAATTTTAATATAAAGTTTCTGCAGGTTTCGAGTGGGGCTTTTGCGTCCTATTACCAGGATCAACAGCTTTGTCCTGGGGGTCTGAGAAGCCCCCAGACACCCCCCCCTGCAGTGTCCTCAGCATCCCCTCCAGCCAACAGTCCCGCAGGGCCGGGCTGGCAAGCTCCGCACACACCCGCAGCAGTTAATGTCCGGATTTCTCATCGAAATGGCTGGAGCTGATTTTAAACTGCAGTGATGCCGCTTTCAAAAAGATGACTAATTTGGTGCAAGAAACTAATTAACATAATAAACTAGTCTAGACTTCAGACGTGATCTCAGGCTCCTAATTTGCTTTTGCAAGCTCAGGATTTTTTCCCTTCCCTTTACGTTTAGAAGCAAAAAAACCCCCCTCCTTTATCTTCCACGTGAATAAATCAGGTGAGAGATGTCTGGCTTGCTCCAAGATGCTCAGGACAGCAGCCAGCACGATCCCGCGTGTGCCTGTCCTGCCCTTTCCTCCTTCCCAGCTCAGAACCAGGCTCCCAAGAACCCGTCTAAGGCTCGGGGTGGGCAGCACTCCGTATCTTGCGCAATCGTCCTGGTCCCGCCAGCTCCTTCGCAAAAAGAGCATCTCCCCAGCAGTAGCAGAGCAGCGCGCCAGCAGCAGCAGGTTGTAACAATGAGAAGTTCACGTGGGGAGGGTTCCTGTGCTCCAAATAGCATCTGATTTATGGGACTAATAAACGATCTGTATATTTTCCAAGATTGCAAAGCAACCAGAGCATGCTAAAGGCAAACAGGCAGCTGCATTTTATTGTATTTGTCTAAATTAAAGGGTAGAGTTTAAAGACGGGGTCCAATTTTGCCACTGCGGCGTGATTGCAAGAAACCACACATCAGGCCTTTGGAAAGCAAAGCTTCCTCTGTCATTTTTGCTGGCTTGGCAAGCAACTGCCTGTTTTAAAATGTCACCCCAAAAGCCTCATTATTAGAGTCTACAGAAAAAGGAAACTCTGAAATCAAAACTCCTAATATGCTGCAATGGATTTGTGACACTAATACTTAATGGCCCCATATGAAATCAACCCCCCCCCTCCTGCATTTGGTGCCACAAACTAGTGTTGCAAGTGGCAGCACTTGCCCCAGACAGCTCATAGCCAGGACAGCATCATTAAAATGACACTACCAAAAGCTACAGCCTTGCCAAGCCTTTGTCCCCAAGACAAGCAAGTCCATTGCCCCTCTGCCTACGTAGTTCCACCCGAGACTTAAAATGGAACAAGAAATGGCAGACAGAAGCTTCTTCAGGAGAAAAAGTTAAGGGATAAACTGCTACCTTAGGATCTACTAGTGCTCCAGCCTTGATAAGGTATTTCACAGTTTCCAGATGGTTGTTTTCTGCTGCTTCCATCAGTGGGGTCCTCTGGTCTTCAGAGCAGGTGTCTATATTAGCACCAGCCTGTTGAGAGGCCAAGGAAACGCAAGGACAATTACAGCCATTACTGGTCAGCAGAGGAAGGATGTGGGAGTGGAGATTTAGTAGTAACTTTTGAAGGCAGTCCAGCTTCACCTGGTTTGGAAAGCAGCACACGCTGCCTGCCCTCCCTCCTGGCTTCTCCAGCCAGTAACCAGGGCATGAGGAAACCAACAGCTGGCATTAAATAACTCTTGTTATTAACGCATTTCGTTCTGCTACTTTCTGGATACTTTCTTTTTGGGTAACAAACTGGAAAAATCAGCCGCCTCCTTTTTCCAGCAGCTTCGTTTTCGGTCTGTCATTTCTACGGACACAGTCAACAAAACAACCAGCTCTTCCCAATGTCACAAGCAATAGGAACAACTTGCTGATTGCAACAGAGGTAGAAGCCTTAAAAAAACCCTCTGGAGACTGTCTAAATATTCCTGTTGAAGTCCTACAGAGGTCTCTGAGCGCATATTCAACACGGAGCCCGCCTTGGACCAAAACCTTACTCTTTTCCAAAACACTACTGTGTCATGTATCCTGCCTGCTTTTAACTCTCTGGCTTCGCTCAGTCACCCACCCAATATTTAAACCAAAAGAAAACCTCAGAGACAGCACAATTCTTGGCAGGCCACACGCGCGTATCTACGTGTGAAGCACAGACCTGTTTACGGCAGCGACACGCTGACTCAGGTTCACCTGGCACAAGAAGTTGGCCCCACTGCTTCCAGGTGCCTCCCACTGAATTCATTTGTTTTGATTACTTTTAAACAGCTACAGCTATTTAAACCAGCCCAGAGAAGAGGCATTTCAAGTTTAACAAGCCAGGGGCCTTCCCAGCCAAATACTGTGCTACTGCAGTAGCCAGACATCGGGGAAGAGACAAGAAGATGAAGGGCTTTGGAAACAAGCCAAACCTACTGATGCTCAGCTCAAATTGTTTGTAATCTCTCTGAAACTTCGCTCCTTTTACTCACGCGAGTCATTCCACTGTCTTCACGCGCAGTAACGGAAGCGAGCGAGAGCAGCAGGGCAGGCCCACAGCTGCTCCTTCAGACAGCGCTTTGAAAGCCCCCGACTCCACGCGCCAAAACGCAACGTCCCAGCAGGCTTGTTCGCCAAGACACGGCACTGCTGTTTTCTCAAAGCCCTTTCAGGTTTCTCAGTCACATAGGGTAAACAAAACATACTCCCAGTCACCCCAGGTGCTGCACGCCGGTACGAAAAAAACCCCAAAACCAAACAACTAAAACTTTTTTAATCCTCCTTTTTTTTCTTCACAACCTTTTGGAGTGGGTTCAACAGAAGGACCCCTATATCTTTGACCATCCTGCCTCCATTAGAATCCAAATCTCAGACAACAAGCCAAATTTGCCTCTTTCCTTCTCTCCTTTTCCCATGGGGGCCACTTACACAGGAGAGGAACATCGTGCTGGAGTAACTCAGGTTTGGACAGAGGGGAAGACAGAGCCTGCCAGCTGGCGGGCTCCAGAGCCTACCTGCCTTCCTCCCCAGAGAGCAACTTGGCAGCCGCTTGCAGATCACCTGCCGCCCGCCAGCAGACAGGCTGCGCTGGCACATCTGGCAGCGCGTTGCTCTGCCAGCTGTGCTTAGGCACAGAGGTTGCCACACGCTCCACAGTGCCCTACATCGAAGCTCCACGTGCCCGTTGCCCGGGCAGTGAAGCTTGCTTGGAGAACAGCCTAGAAAGACAGCTTCAGTCATGTCCTCCACAACCTCACGCTGCTCTCCACCACTCCTCCCTCAGCAAACCCTGAGAATTAGGAGGTTTTTATAGGAGGGACACCTCGGTGCTGATTTCCAAGTGTGCTTTAGTCATGTGGGGCAGGAGACCAAAAACCACAGAAAACTGCTTGTACAGAAGAACGTAAGCGGAGACAGACCTGAATCAGCATATGGCAGATGTCCACGTGGCCAGACTCGGCGGCAGCATGGAGAGGGGTTCTCTTACTCTGATGCTCCATTTTAAAATTAGGGTCAATTCCATCTACTGAAAAACAGAGCAGAGACACTTTCAACCACGATTCAGAGATTAGAGAAAAGCGTAACAGGAGAACTAGGTCTCAGCTAAAGGCTTTTAAGGGACCCATTCCCCGTCCATCCTCAGCCCTTCTCACGACTCACTACACATTCAAGCCAGAAAGCTCTCAGGGTAGTCCCATGGACATTTGATATCCAACAATATCAAGAGCTTCATGGAATTCCACCATGGAATTTAACACCTTTAAGGCATTACAATTTCTACACAGGCCATCTCCCTCCGGTTCACAATTCCCTACCTCTCAGCGCAACAAAACCAACTGCCACTATACACAGATGAAGAGGAAAAAAAATAATTGTGGCTCTGTTTAATGCAACACGGAAGATGGAAACAACAAAGAGTCATTACTACCTGGCCTTTTTGTCTCACAACTATTAACTGCAACTAGTATTAGTGATCCTCGTTGCATCACTGCAAACATGGGGCTACAAAAAGGACGGAGCGTCTCCAACTAACACGAGCTCGGGATCTGGCCAGAGATTCTCACAGCTGTGCAAAGACTGAGGGATGATGATGACAGCCAGACAAAGATGTCTGGGCATGATAACATGTTGCATATGATGAGGCCGTAGTTAAATATCAATGAATAACATTTTTGTGCTATTGAAGACACGAACAATGAAGCTAACGCTTGCTAGAAGAAAAAAGAAGAATCTGATAAATGAAAAGAACGGCAAGCGTCCAAAAATGTACTGCAAAGTACCGGAGTGGAAAGGAAATGATCCCAAGGAAACATTGCGTCCTTCAAAGGGGGAGATTCCTGGGGAATATTGGTTGGTAAAAACAAGCTCAGCAGCTCAAAGTCATACAACTATGTACCCCCAAAACAAACCCTGTGTATTAAAGGGCTCCTCCTTTCTGCTCTCTTACTGATGGGTCTCGGCTGACACTGACTTCCATCTTTTTACCTCTCAGCTGGATGCAAACACCCAACTACCCCACCGCATGGAGAGGAAAAGCTGTCAGAGTGGAAAAATCACACGTAGGTCATGTGGGGACAGAGACAGCTTCTCTGGATAAAACCGTGCCCAAACACAGAAACAAGTCAGGAGCTGGTCCACGCTTCACAGAAGGATGAAGCCATTTCCAATGACACATCACTTGCAAAAGCAGCTTTCTCCTCCAACACTGCTCACAAAGGGGCAGTGGGGAATATGACGTGCTGCCATGCTGGGAACTGGACTCTGGCAGCTGCCTGGCAGGAGCTGGGAGTACTGCCAGACACGCAATGTCCTGGGAAGGAGCCACCTACCCAACATGAGCAGGACTTTTTGCAGCTCTCCTTGCCTCGCAGAGAAGTACAACTGCTTTGGATGGAACCGTAACTTCTTCGGTCTGCAGGAGCGGGGAAAAGAGGCATAATTAACACTCACTGAAGAACATTCCGGCATTTCATCCCACCCCACTGCTGCCTCACATGCACGACAGAGCCTGTGCCCATGGTCCAGCTCCACAGTGCCAGCAAAACGCAAGAACAACAACTCTGCAGAAGGAGATCTTCCAATTTGCAGTTCCAATCACAGACAGCCTTGTTCTAACGAGGGCCCTATCTACTCAGTGTCGCTCATCAACAAATTCTGGGTCTTACCACTGTAACCAGGAACTCCTAGCAGTTACAGCTGTAGTTGGAGGGGCAGTGAAAAAATCCTCCAGAGAAATCAATAAGACATTTAGAGCAATAACTGTTCTCTCAAATCCGTAATCTGCTGGGGGTAAAAAATGACTGAAAAGTGAACAAAGAAGGTCTGAGTGAGGCCAAAATCCAGAAGCTGAATCTCAGTTTTCTCTAGGTTAAGCAACTTTCCTGGGAACGGGAGGGACCCAGCAGTCTTTTTCTTACTTTTCAGAGTCCAGGGCAATCAGAGCACTTTCCAGAGTTTCTTTAACTGGTCCCTGGGTCAGGCTAGTAGTAGGCTTTGGAAAAACTGAAGACCCAGCCATGTCAAACCCCTCAGCAGCCGAACTTTCTGGCTTGTCTTCCTCTGACAACCGCGTCCCAGTGCCACTGAAGAGAAAAAATGAGAGACAGCCAAAGCACAACCATTAAAAATACACAACAGCGTGGGTCTTATGCCAAAGAAGGAAAAGAAATGGATTTTAAATACAGATCAGCATAGGTGAAATCGAAACAGAAACCAATATATTTTTTACAGCCTCTAACAGCAGGTAAGAACTTGCCCCAAAAAATGAGTCGCATGGCTCTGTAATTACGTTTTGCTGTACTCTGTGCTACAGGAAACCCAGGAACATGGGGCAAGTCAGAAAAGCCAGCAAAACAAGACCAGATCAGACGGGAAGGTGGAGCACTGTTCAACACAGGGATGGCTTTGATCCTCCGCATTTTCACCCTCTCTTTATACTCATCCCCATTGGTGCCACAGCTAGGTACCACACAAATTTCCCTGTCCCTCAGCAAACCTGGCAACATCAACTCGTTCCACTATTATTCCATTCCTAATAATTAGAGGAAGGAATGGTTTTAACTCCTGACACCCTCCTATCTTCACAGCCTCTGCCCCAGCTCACCCTGTGGTTGCCACCCTCTTTTCTGACACAGTGAGTAACACAAAACACGCTTGCAGGTTCCTGCAGCCGAGTTTGGCTTGCCAGAGCAGGACCAGAAAACACCTCGCTCCATCAGGAGGAGCGCAAGCGTTCAAACACAAAGCACCGGTCCAGCAGGAGGTTTGAGATCACCAACGTGCTCTCCTCCCCCAAGCTCACCTCCCTGTCGTGGTGTCGGCCCTTCCCTCCACAGCCGCTGGTTTCTGCTGCTCGTAGGTCAGCGACACCGTCGAGGTCGTGTCCGCTTTTGCTATTGTCACCTCCTTGGCCTTGGAGGCCTCTTCCCCGCAGTGTGGGCAGTAGCTCATGTCGTTGACCTGGGAGGCACAGTTCTTGTGGAAACGGTGGGAGATGCTGCTCTCCGGCTGACACTCCATGAAAGTGCCCTAAAAAAACCACAGAGAAGAAATTCACACCTTGGTCACCACGTGCCTTACCCCTTTCTACACGCTGCATCCGCAGATCGCTTAAATACTTCATTCACCACCACTCTTGTCCCTGGCACTTCCAGTACAGTAAGCAAGCACTGCCACTTCTTTAGAAGGGAACAAAACCAAGGTAATGGGGGAAAAACTCACTTGGTTAGGGACTGCAAAGCAAGTTTTTTTAATTGCGCTTGGGAAACAGAACCAAGAAGTCCCAACTTCCAGCTCTTTCCTCTAACGCCTGTAAGTTCTTGCTTACGTTTCTAGAAGTGCCAGCGTACTGTAAGGACGCCCCCAAAACTGGAAAAGAAAACTTCAGACCTCTGTGCTGAGCCAGCATTAAAACTACCTAACAAAGCTGCGCACAAACCAGTCAAGGACCTACATGAATATAACTGTTAACCCCAATGTAACCTCAAGCATGAAAATTCTCTGCTTGGGCCAGCCCTGAATGCTGTTTAACCCCAGTGATGTGGCTGACTGCACACTCAACAGACTCGGGCAGCTTTTCTTAAAATTATTTTCCCTTTCCAGCAAAGTCTTCCAAACTGAACTGAAGGTACCCTGGAATTCCTTGCCCTGTGCTGTTACTGCTACCTGCTGTCTCTGTGTTATTAGCGACTGACAGCACAGACAAACACACCCAGGCTCACCTGTATGAACTATGACATGTCCCTCAGAGATGTACGAGCATGTAAGGAAAGGCTAGTTAAAACCCATTCTTCTCCTGAACTCGTGGTCTTCCCAAGCGATCTAATTAACTCAGTTTCAGCTTTGCAAAATGCGTTTAAGGGTTGTGAGGATTTTATCTTTTAAATGATCTTTGACTCAGCAGGAAAACCCAGGATAGCTCCATTTATTACAATTACAATAATGCTTGAGACTACTGTAGCATCCTTCATTGAGTCCTCTTGAAGATCACTAGCATCAGACAATTAAGCCCCCCCATCACCCTGTGAGGCCCTCAACTGGTGTTTTTCAGCTTTACCAACAGGGAAACTAGGATGCTGATGACTTAAAGGACTGGACCAATGCAATTAAAAGTCTCGGTGGCAGAGGTGGAAGAAGCAACAGGAGATGTCAAACGCTGACTTCTTCCAGTGCCATCATTCAGGTTGCTCGTCTAAGCCCTCACGAGCAGGCGGGGAGACAGAACCACTCTCGTGTACACAGATTCATTTACAAACCAAGCTAATACAATTTTTTATGTGATTGATCTGTATGGAAAAAAGAAAAAAAAAAAACAAACCCCTTGTTCCAAAGAATTTCCTAAGGCAAGACTTCCACTGGGTGAAATCCCAGTGAAAATCCTTCAGTAACACCCCTTGGGGTCTCCAGGAAGATAAAGGTGACGATCGCAGCTACCCTCGCACACATTGCTGTTGAAAACACCACCTGACGTGCTGTGGAATGAGGTGGAGCTGATGCCAGGAAGTTAGTAAACCCCTTTAAGGTACCATCTCCACCTTCAGCTCTTCCAGCTACTGCGACAGGTACCCCCTTCCCTAGATTGAGAGCACGGACTTACTGCAGTGCAAAAGTATCCACAGCCAGGGCAACACTGGTGTTTCACCATCCTCCCTCTATGGTCCTCACACAGCACCAAAAGCTGGACTTTGTTAGACGGGCGCATCAGTTCATACTTAACCACACTGTTTGTGCATCGGCCCAGCTGGAACAGGAGAAATTAAAGGAAATGAAATTACTGGAGACCAAAACACTCTCTGTGCTTGTGCGGAGGAAGCTTTTGCACACTGCCTCGATGAGCCCTGGCTTTTTCACAGTAATTCAGATGTGTGCCAGATAGCATTAGCAGTGCAGCAGGAAGCTGTGAAAGCTGCTCTCACAGGAAGAAATGCATCATTTACTAACTAACATGCATGTGGACCCTGAGCTGTTTGGTCCTCGCAAGGGAAAAAAAAATAAATAAAAAAATCATAACTGGAAATACGCAACAGCCAAGCAGCGGCAGAAGGGGCAGTCCCAGGGGCCTGACTCACACAACATACACTCTCCTTTTGCCAGGAAGAGCGGGTGTCGGTGACCAAGAGAACAAGACCATACGCACTAAATCTTGTTACTGTTCAGAAGTATAAGTCACAGGAAGATAGAGGGGAAAATAATTGCTCTTCGTTGCCAGTGAAGTTATCGTCTGTACTGGTTCCAGCGCTGGCCCCTGCCCAGACCACAGGGATGAATAGCCAGGCTTTCACGAGAGCTCAGCTAAAGTCACATTTTGAGCACGCTTGCCGAAGGATTTCACCAACGTACAGCTCTGGGCTTAAAAAGCTGTCTTCTCGTGCACCACCTTGTCCTCTTAATGACAGCGGGCTCCGTAACCGGGCTTCACTTTTCCCACCCAGCGTTTCTCGCTCCGCTGTGTCAGAGGGACCGGCACTCCCTTCTGCTGCCCCCGTTCATACACCTACGACATTGTCATGTCCCCGGTGCCACCTGCTAACATGATGCGATGCTGGTTGGGTTCTGCAAGTTCCTCTTGATATCTCACTTTCCCCAGATGCTTGGCAAAGGACATTTATAAACGAGACATAGAAACGTGAAAGGCTGCTACAAGGAAACGTCCCTACCAAAATCTGTGCACAGTTTCCTGTGCGCTGCCACCATGAGCAGAGGAGTCAGTCAGGAACACGGTGCCAACAGACTCTGGTCTAGCTGAGGTTTGATTTGCTGCTTTTTCTCAACAAAACTAGACTCTCTCTTTTTTTTTTTTTTTTTTTTTTTTTTAAAACTCCACTTCTCCTGCAGAATCAACTCCCCTACAGAAAAAGAGAACGGATTTTAACCTAGGCTCATCACTCACCCCCCAGCATCTCTGATTCAACCTGCCCAAATTCCAGCTGCAAAGTCTACCTGTGGTGGTGACACCTTGGCTAGCCTGATCACCGTTAACACCCCCTGCCAGGGGCTGGCAGGAGAGGACCCTTTCCATTGATTTTTACTTATGAGCTGGGGAAGTCTGATTAACACGTGACAATCTGCACTGTCCGTGTGAGAAAGTCCCTGCATTATTACATCACGCCATATTATTTGTTAGAAACTCTAAAAGAGTACAAAATGATTAATTGCTATTTTCCAACCATTAGAGAGTGCAGCAGGGTGCTCATAACTATTTATAAGATTCTCCAAGGACATGACAGTCTGGAGAACCCACTATTCACACGTATAATATTCTTATTAACATCTATGAGTCACTTATCCCATTATGAAAAAGAATCTAACATAAAGCATGGCCTTTGCTATTCCTCTCCCTGATTTACCCAGGGACAGAACTGTCAAACCACCATACACACAAGAAGGAATTCTTTCATACACCTTCTATTTGTTTAGAAACCCTGGGGTCCCCCTCTCTCCTGTAACCCTCCAGGGCTTTCTCTCTTTAACAAACCAATTTTGCCACGCTTTGGATATTTCTTTATAGGTACCAACACGTAGAAACAGGAGCAAAGCTGGGCTGCCAACCTGATGATGCCTTTCTGCCTCCAACCATTCTTCACAACCTGGTCTAGCAGGAGGTGGCCCTGCCCATGCCAGGGGGTTGGAACTAGATGATCCTTAAGGTCCCTTCCAACCCCAAGCATTCTATGATTCTAGGCTTCTCCTGGGATCCTGCAGGAGAAACTAGGGATGTTCCCACTCCTTGTCCTACTACCAGCAAGTATGAGAGCGCTGCAGTGTGACCGTGGCTCAGCTGAAGCTTAAAGAAACCCAAGTGCCTCCCAGTAAAAGGAGGATCTATCAAGTGGGTTCTCGTCCTGCAGCCTCACTTTCCAGACTCTAGGAGGGAGTCACTTCTGCCCCTTACTTCCACACTTCTGGAACCAGTAGAGCCCAACTAGTCCAGCTGTGATCGACTGAAAGCCAGCGAGTGCAATCGTTCTCAGTCAGTCAGACCCAGAGGCTGCGCAGGGCTGCCAGGACGTAGGAAGCTTTGCAACAGAAGCCTCTTGGGGGAGGAGGAAAGAGGAAGGCTGGGGCAGACTGAGCCGGTGGAGGGCATGCCAAGTTCCCGAAACTCAAGAGCTAGCTACAGAAAGGTTTGCATCAGCTCCTTTGTAGTCAAGGGAAACCAGCTCCAAGCTTCCTCTGATTGGATTTTCTCACTTTGATGCATGCTAATGTATTTTAGCCCACTTGGCCCGAAGCGTGTCTGTTACATCAACTTGATCCAGCTGCACAGGCCAGGACAAGCAGGAGAGGATCCACCCAGAGCCTCTCCAGCTGCAGACCGCACCACCTCCTCCCTTCCGAGGGGCTGCGACCCGCCTGTGCCGTGCTTTGCCGGAATGCTGGAGCCCTCAGCTTAGCGAGAGGTTTGCCCTGCCATTCCCACACACCACTCCCAGTCTAGCAGGCTGCCGAGTCCCTGCGTGACGCAAACACGTGTTCCCGGCACAGCTTTTTACTCTTTATGTTTTTGTCCTCAGCAGAAAAGTCTGCGAGAAGCTGAAAGACAGGCTCCTACCTCGTTATCCACGCTCTCGGTGGCCATGCACTGGTTGTTGGCTAGCGTGGTGATCTCTCTGCTTTTGGGGGTTTCCATTCGACAGCTACAGAGGGGAACTTCCTGAAGACCATCTACTTCCATTGCTTCAGGACCATTGGAAAGACCTGGAGTACAAAAGACCAGAAAATCAACTCTGAAATTCTCTTCCAAGAGAAAGGCTCAGTCCATCACTACCACCTGTCCTACGGCATTCTCCGATTCCATGTCCTGAAACACTTTCCAGGCATTATCTAAACCCTGTAAAAAAGACCCCTTTTTTACATCAGCTGGAGTTTGCAAAAGTGTCCTGTACTTTTCTAAGTCCAGCCAGACTACAGATGACTCTGCCAAAATCAGGAATAGTAAATTAAGAACAGTTTAATCCGAGAAAAACTCAAGAAAGCTAAGGATAAGTAAAAAGTGAGGTCCAGATTTTTTATCAGCCTGTTTCTCCTCCCCTCCTTCCCCAAAACACTGTGCTCTGGCACCAGAAAATTCATAGGAAACCCCCCACAGTCGGAAATTTGAATAGTTAGTTGAGTGATAAATAGAGAAGATCAGGAAAGCACAAACTTCTATTTGCTGAGGCTTATTACACAGATGGCAAAACAAAATTCCTGGGACTACTCAGTCTCAGCCAACCAAGAATTATTTATTTTGGAAAGAGAACAAACTAGGGAAAACAAAGAGGCGACATGCTCGGACATTCTTGCCTTCTCCTCATCTCTCTCAGATTTTGAACCTTTTCAAACTTATTTAAAGGTGGATAATGGCTTTTGAGGGGGCTCACGGCCAGGTATGGGGGCACAGCATGAACGTTCCTGTGGGTCCCCCTGGATTCACCTCAATCACTAGGTGTTGCAAAACACTGGTGTGAGGACAAAGGGGTTTCTTTTAGTCCTACACTGCTAGTGGAACCCTGGCCATTCCTAACAGCTCTTTGCAACGTCTTCGTTACAGAAGCAAGCTCTCCAACACCTGCCTGAAGCATCCCAAGCTTTCCCTACCCAAGCCTGCTATGGGATTGAGTCCCAGCGAGAAGGAGGCGTGCTGCTACTTTTTAAGCTTTTGAAAGGAGAGTTATTTTGCTGCAAAGTTTCAAAGATTAACTTCATTGCTGAGGGCCAGTCCTCTTCAGCTGCCCTGGCAATGGCAGCAGCCTGCCCAGGGCTACGACCCCATCAGCTGAGCACAAGCCCCTTTTATCTCGTAAGCAGTTTTCTTTAGCCAAGAAGTCCCGAGACCAAGCCTAGAGAGGGGACAGGATATTTCAAGACAGAGAAGCAGAGGGAAAGTCCTTGCAGTTTTGATGTAAAATCCTGTCAAGATCTTAAGGGTTTAAGTGCTTTTTCTAGGACCAGAAATCACAAAGCTCATTCCTCGCCTTCCAAGCTGTCACTTTTCATAGTCTTTTTGACGTCCAGAGGCTGCGGTCAAAGCATCCCTCATCCATCCTGACCCTCCCTTGGTGGCGAATCCTCCCACCCGCTCTTTGATGTGCCTCTATCAAAAGAGCCCAACAACCTTTGAAAGTGAAAGAATGGCAGGGGACGGACAGAGGGATCCAGGACAGACAGGAGGGGCTGGATCCGAGGCAAGTTCAGCACTGGGGGAGCACCCAGGAACCAAGGCTTGTTCAGCCCGGGCAGAGGAGGGACAGGAGGATCTTGGGGAGGGGGGGAAAGGGGGGCACTGCGGAGATGCTTAATCAGCTTCCTTCAAGGAATAGAGAGGAGCTGCCAAGTGGGACAGGAGGGGTGGGACAGCACTGCGCACCCCTTGCTGGGCATCTTCCCCAGCCACCCTGCTCCACCTGAGCTGGGGTCCCCATCCCCATGCCCATCCATCCCCATCCCCATTCCTATCCATTCCCATTCCTATCCATCCTTGTCCCCATCCATCCCCATCCTCATCCCATCCCTGTCCCCGTCCCCATTCCTTTCCATCCCTGTCCCCGTCCCATCCCTGTCCCTGTCCCCATTCCTTTCCATCCCTGTCCCCGTCCCATCCCCTTTCCTATCCATCCTTGTCTCCATCCCATCCCTGCCCCCATCAATCCCCATCCCTGTCCCCATTCCTATCCGTCCCCATTCCTATCCGTCCCCGTCCCCATCCCCATGCCGTCCCTATCCCGTCCCTGTCCCCCATCCCCTTCCCCATCCATCCCTGTCCCCATCCCCTTCCCTTTTCCCATCCCCATTCCCATCCCGTCCCTGTCCCCTTCCCCGTCCCTGTCCCTTTTCCCACCCCCATTCCTATCCATCCCTGTCCCCATCCCATCCCCGTCCCCATCCATTCCTATCCGTCCCCATTCTCATCCCCATCCCGTGCCTGTCCCCATCCCCTTCCCTTCCCCATCCATCCCTGTCCCCATCCCATCCCCGTCCCCATCCATTCCTATCCGTCCCCATTCTCATCCCCATCCCGTGCCTGTCCCCATCCCCTTCCCTTCCCCATCCATCCCTGTCCCCGTCGGTCCCTCGCTCCGCGGCCGGGCCTCCTCCGCCGCCGCCAGGGGGCAGCCTGTCCCCCGCCGCCGCCCCGGCTGCGCCCGGCGGAACAAAGCCCCGGTCCCGGGGTCCCGGTGCCGGCCGCCCCCGCTCACCTCCCGCCGGCGGGGAGAGGATCCCCTTCACCCGCAGATCCAGGGAATCCAGCGACACCTCCATGTACTCCATGCTGTTCTCCTGGCCGGGGCCCTCTCTGCCTCCCAACGAGGGCTTATAGGCTTCAGCACCTAGATGGACACACACGTGTGTTCACACAGCTAAAAATAACAGCAATAATAATAATAATAATCAAATAAATAAATGACGGGTGAGCACGTGCAGGTGTAAGGGCCATCTTTAAGCGAGCAGGCTGTTCGCAGGCTCCTTGGAGAGGCCACAGCTACAGACGCACACAGAATTATGAAAATGCAACATCTGGGCATATATGGCACGATTGATGTATTCCCTTCCCCGTCCGATCAGACAGATTTTCCACTTCCAGTTAGGTAGGTTAAAAAAAAAAAAGAATAAAAAAAAAAGAATAAAGAGCCAAATAAGTTCTGCCTCTGAAAGGCACATCTGCCTGCTGCCGTACTGCATCGGCAGCGGAAGCTTAAATGGCACAAGGAAGGGATGAAACCAGGGCTCAGCGCATCCTCCCGTCTCCCAACCTGCTGCAAAGGGCTCCAGGTACGCTCCGGCCAGGCAGAGAGAGCTGGCTAACCATGGGTGTCATGAACGGGACAAGACAGGTGACATTCCACTTAACGGAAGGGGGAAAAACCTAAAAGCCAAAAAAAGTTCTGGCTCTACGCGAATAAAGCTGCTGCTGGGAAGAGATTGCATGGGGAATCCCTCGCCAGGAAGAGAGTGCGTAGGGACCCCTCGGAGCCGTGGTGGGAATTGTCAATCTCTTCACGCTCCCTTAGCTTCACTTTCCCTCCTGGTTTGCTTTTCCCACTTGGGCTTGGCCAAGAGATTTGCATTAGCCTGAAGGACTGGCTGCCACCGTCACTGGAGGGGTAGAAAACCAGCCTGCGCCCGTGACGAAGAATTGGCTATTTGCACGGAGAGGGATCAACGGTCCCCTCTTCTGGAGAAAGGGGCTGCCTTGGGAGGAAGAGGAGCAAGCCAGAGGACTGACAGACCTCAGGCAGAGGCCAGAGGCTGAAACGTGCTCATTTAGCTTAGAAGCAGCCCCAAATCTGCTGATAAAAACATGGCCTGTTTGCAAAGAATTAGCAGACACAGAAGAATAAACCCTTTGATGGCAATGGATGTGTGAAACCTTAGTAAGGAAGCTGAAGGCACAGCTTCACTTCACAGACTATCCACTTTTTTTTTTAACCCATGTTGTTACCTTTCCTGAAGAAGTACCACCACATCCAGCCGGCACTCTGGGCTCTCCCCACCCCACAGCTTTCAGAAGACCAAGGCCACCAAAACCTTCTTCTGAGTGCTGGGTAATTTAAGCCAAACAAGAATGACCACCTGAACGATGTTTGCACCATGAGACGGGCCAGAGATAGCTCATTACAAATGCTGTGGTGCTTTCAGAATAAGCAAAGACAACCTGCACATTCCTCTCAGCTGGACAAGCATCCATGGAAAAGCAACCAGGCATCACCCTGGGGTGGTTGCTCCTTTCCCTTCTGCGTCTAACCACACTCCACAGGGACATGAGTCCACAAGGTCTTTTCTTGGGATACTCTCAAGTAAAGGGAGTTGATGAACAAAAAAATGTTCCTCCAGCATGTCAAGTATAAAGCCACCCCATATTTATCCAACAGTTACTGCCAGCGAGATGCAAGTTCACGCCCTGGTTTATCAGACAGGAAGGGTTATCCTAAAGGAAGAGCGAGCTCTGCAGACAGCCATTTAGAGGCCTCAGGTCCTCACCTCTCCACCTGGCAGGCCAATTTCTGGGTAGTTAAGGAACAAAACACAATGAAATTACCTAGAACACTGGCTTGTTTCTTTTTATTCCTCCGTCTCCTCTTGCGGGTGGGTTTCAGCCACGGACTGTCCGTCTTTCCTTTCCTCTTCAGCAGCTTCTTCTTGATGCTGGACTCCGAGCTCTGAATAACCAGAGAGGCCATGTGCATGTAAGGCATGACGGCACCAGCGTCCCGGCAGTCCTTGGCGCCCATGTGAGAGCGCCTTCTCACCGCTTGAGCTGTGCAAAAAGGCCTCAAGGACTGGGGGTTTGAAATCAAGTGGCGCTAAGACGTCTTTACAGCGGGGAAAAGGAAACACAAGCACACGTGTGGGTGTACTTCCTGTCATTTCAGTAGTGCATGCTTCACTTTCTCTTCCATGTAGGCTCCTACACCACACTCAACACAGGAGTAGCCAAGCACCTCGCGCAGCAATGCAAGCACACGCACGCTTTTAGCTTCTCCCCAGACAAACGGTGCTTTTTCAAACTAAAATATTCGCATTGCTTCACGGTCATGCTAGGGAACACCAACAAAAACCTGACTTGCACCTGAAGAGCCACCCTACAGGGCTGGGACGGACCCAAGGGAATTGAACTCTACAGCAGCAGACCAGCCTCCTCGCTGAGACAGGTACAGGGTGTCACGTCTGCGTGGACTATCACGCAGCAAATAGTCACAAACATATGAATCTAAACAGGATTTGAGTTTTGGGTTAAAAAAACCCCCACAGTTGCGTGGGGCGGGTTTTCAAATCCAACATTGGAACGGGGAGTCAGGCGCCCCATCCCTGTGAGGCAGTCTTCAACGCGTCAACCGTAAAATTCACGTTTCAGCTGAAACTGCTGGCTCCTGAGGCTTATCCAGCTCCCACCAAAGCCAATGAAAAACCTCCTGCTCCCATTAACAGCGGCTGGATCAGGCCCTACCTTGAGAGGAAGCCGATGCTGCGCCATGCCCCGTTATTCCCGTGAGCGAAGCCGGGCAGAGGCGGCGCGGAGCCCTGGCTCTCCGGGGCTCCTCTAGGTGTGTCTACGCCGCCCCCGATAACCGTCCCCAAGCGTGGGCTCAGTCGTGCCCCGCCACGTGGCTGACACCAATTGCATCACGCCGCTTGCGGGGGAGAGGTTTGCGTTTGAGCCAGTCTCTGGCCGGGGAGCAGAGTGACTCACCAGGAACAGACAGAGCGAAAACCACCAGCTAGGACGTGGAGATACAACTTGGGAGTTTGGACTTGACTGCAAGCTCAACCCTGGGTTTGAGCTAACGCTACAGACTGGCCTCAGCTACCCAAAGGAAGGGGGAGGCTACACAGCTCCCGCCGCTCAGTCCTCTCTGGCTCCTGTTGTGTCAGAGCGTGAGGAACAAGACCCTAAAGAGCTTCAACGATTCGTTTGGTACGGTCATTTCTACCTTCAGCTCAAAACATCAAGAAAGGGAAGCCAAGATTTTCTCAAGGTGACTGAAGAGTTGGGGTGCCTTACATGCTGGCTCCTCAACTTGAGGTGCTGTGGAAAGGGAGCAAAATTTGAAAGTAAAGTGGAGGGTTGGGGACAGAGACAATCAACGAACAACAATTTAAATAAAAATCAGGTTCTCTTCACCAGCCACCTAAAAATCACCAATAGCTGGCGAAAGTCTTGCCCTAGCACTATACAGACAACCGCCTAGGGAGTGTGTCGGTCTGTCTGTCTGTGTCCTTTGTATGCCTCCGCGAATGCAGGCTGTGGGCTGGGCCAATGGATTTGTGAACAATGCCACCTGGGCTCCGAAAATGCTAAGCTGAGCTTCAGGTTGTCAAGAAAACACTGTTGGCTCCTACCACTTGCTAAGTCTGCACATCTAAAGAATTTATTCACTCTTAAATATTTCTACTAACACTCAAATGATTAAAAGCAGTCAACACCCTGTTGAAAACAACAAACAACAGCCCATTAATTAGCATCAGAAAGCAATTAATTGTATCACGGATCAGGCTTAAGCACCTTGTGGAAAACAATACTCTGTGTGTGGGTGGTTTCAGAGAGTGAGTTTTGTCAAAGAGACCTGAAACTACGCTGCTCTGGCTCGCTCTCTTTCTGGCAGCAGCGCAAAGGGGAAATTATTTTCAACGGGACAAAGGCCGAAAGACGCATTTAGCAGCCAGACTTACCAAGTCAGACTCATCTCCATCTTCCTCCTCCTCCCCAGACTCTCCAGACTCCTGTTCCTCCTCAGACTCGACATCATCAATCTGCAGCCACCATTTGCCCAAGAACAAAAAAAAGAGTCAGTCAGGTCAGGTCTCTCAAAGCAAGGCATCGCCCCCGTCCTGCTGTGCCCCCGCACCCAACAGAGCATCCCCCCCTCCGTCATCCTGCTGCCCCCAGCACCAGCCTGCACGTGCACAAACAGGATTTGCTCTCCAGGACAAGAACTCCAAGGCTGTTCATGCACATCATGGTACATCCACGAGGATGGTATCTGGGGGTGGGATAAAAAAAATTCAACCCCAGAAGAAAAGTTTTCCAACCAAATCTTGACTTCCGTGATTCTCCAGAAACAGTCTCATGTCTACACTATGTATCACAATTTGGGAAAAAAAGATCTAAATCAATTTTAGTGCTTTACCAGCCTGTTACAAGCAAGATTAGGAAAACATCTCTTACTGGTTCAGTGAATCCCGTAACTACATGATCTGCATGTACAGTGGACCAGAGTTATTTAGCCAGGCTGAAGCTGGGAGGTAGAGGGGGAGACCCTCACGGGTGCAATGGGGAGCAGGAAAAGGTCATCAAAAAGCCTTATTTCCACTGCTGTGCTTTCTGCCATCTTGCAGGCAAAGAAAGCGTAGAAATTGCCTCAGCTCATGCCACTGCTACCCCATGCATACAAGTGTCCCAGCCTGCTCCTTCAAATCCTGCACAGGGCGTGCGAATACCTTTCTGGTGTTGTCTGCGTCGGACGCGCTGTCTTTAGAGGTCCTGTTATCATCTACGGGAAACACAGCTGCCTGTTCCGCTCCATGATCATCGTCCTCTTCCAACTCATCAGAGTCCTCCTCTTCAGAGTCTACATCTATGCTTTCCCCGTTGATGTGAGGGCTGGCATCACCCAGGTCCTTTTCACTCTGAAAGTCATCCAACCACACCAGCGACAACGTCAACATCAACTCACAGGACAGAGCAGATGAATCCATCCCAGAGCGCCTCTGCGCGAGGAGCCTTAAACTGCCAGGGGCTGGTTGTAGGTCCCTCCAGAGCTCTTCAATGCTGCCACCAGAGCCAGCCCAAGAGTGTCACCTAACCCTGTTGACTTGGGGAACGAGGAGCCACGAGGAGTCATTCCAGACTCCGGGCTGCACAGGGCGTTAAGGGGAGGGCTGCTGAGCAGGAGCCTTCAGACAGAGCCCTACAGTCTAATTCAAGCATGGAAGGGCAGCTCCACCACGGCATACCAAGGCTGCAAGAAGGTTTCTAGGGAATGGAAAGGGAAGTTATACCAGAGAGAGGGTTTTCACTCCCCTCTGTGAAAGCCCAGCACTGTTTTCCTTCAATTCAAAGAACAAAACTTCAGGGCACAGATTGAAGTAAAAGCAGAATTTGACTAGAAGGGAGTGCCTGTCTAAAACTTTTTAAAATAACTGGTTGTTTTGCCGTGCAGCCTCAAGCAGCAACACCAGAGTCTCACCTTGAGGACTCTGAAACAAAAAGGTTACCACATGGGGTACGCTTGAAATCTCTCCAGTTCCACAGGACTCATGGGACAAAAGGGGAATGTTCACCGGAAAACATTTGTTTAAGAGTTGGTATCTGAACAGACAGCCTCAGAGAGTCACCCTCAAAGCAGCAAGGGGGCTACGGGCAGGATGCTGTCACCAGAGGGAAGACGTAGACTCAAATGGAAAGCGCTGACGGCAGCAAGCCAGCATGTTCCTGCGCCTGTACATGGGGCTAGTGTGCCAGGACAAGGGACGTGTATGGTGACAACAATCATGTCCAGAGGGCTCAGTGCTCCCCTCACCTTGGCACCCACAGAGGAATGAGTTATGCTCTTAAACATCTCAATCATTGTTCTCTGTTTTAACACTTTGGTCTTTTTCTTGGGAACCAGGCTATAGGTTCCCATTCTCCGTTTTTTCTTCCGAGATACTGCAGCAGCTGGAAAAGAGAAGCAAAAGAAACCCAAAGTTTGCACGGGAATGAAAAGAAGAAGGGATAGAGAGCAGAGGCTGTACTGGGGGAAACCACATTTGAGGGCATGACCTGAGAAAAAGGCTTCCTACTCCAACTAATTTATGTAAAAGTCAGCCCAAAGATGACACACACATATGTGCAAACACACAAAGAGCTTTCTGCCAGTGCTGCAAACCCACCCAAATTGTGAGTATCCTCTCCACATTCCTTCTGGCCCCTACATCACCATACACAATATCAAATCCTCAAATTCGCCTGCATTTGGCAGCACTGCTGATGCTATAGGAGGCTGAGCAGAAACCAACTTGCTCAAATAGATACCGCAAGGCCAATAATACCCACTTACAATGAAAGCAATTGCACAATAACTGAAGAACACACAGGGAAAAGGTACCTTAAATAAAGAGCCATTTGCCACTTAACCTCATTTCACACCTACTGCGGAAGTTTGTTTGATTCCTTTCACTACTTTGATTGGGTCTTAATTTGTTAAGTCTCCCTCCTGGCCTTCTAATCAAATCAGGCATCACACCTCACTGCCTGACGCTGTCTTTGGTGAATACACATCAGAAGGATGCTTAGTGCAGGCTCTTTTAAGAATAACGTACAGCAGGGAAGAGCCAGCTTCAGCACCAGAATTACCATTTGCAGCTGTACGGCTTGTTCCTTGAAAGCATTTCTTCGTCTCACAATACAAGGAAATTTCACCAAAAATCTATGAAGCGACACCTCCAAAAATCTGTTAACCCAATTACATTTATTTACAGGGATGTAGTTTATGGTAACCAGTCACGGTGATGCACAAAGTCCCTCACAATTAATAGAAACATCTTCAGAGTATCACATAGGAAGAGGGGACAGAAATGTCCCCTCTAATAACAAGTTTTAGCAGAAGAGCGACCCTTGGCGTGGCGCTGCCTGATGGAGCACGCCTGCCCACGCTGCACCCCATCAAACAAGGCAGCGCAGAAAGGGCTGCAGGGCAGCTGCTCCCCACGGAGAAGAAAACTGGTGGACTTCACTTGGGAGGCTACTTTAAGAGGGGACTGCAAGAACGGACCCTCTACAACACCCACAGGTGACCATAAGGGCGCCCAGAGGACACAAGCATCACGCCTGCAGCGCAACAGCCACTTGGCAGAGAAGTGGCTGGATCAAACATCAACAGCAGCCATCAAACAAGGTCCACAGCAGCAGCCCTACTGATGCCTGCAGGACTGGAATCCCTGAAGGAGATTTAGTGGGGAAAAAGGTACTAGCGGAGGTTTCAGTCCTTGTTAACCGTGTTAACCTCATCTCCCGCTCTACCACATACACACGCTTCTGGGAGGTGGGTGCTGTTAGGAATTTTAATTCTGCCCTTTTTACCCGTCTGCGACTTCGTGGTGGCCACATAGCTCTGGTTCTGAGGTAGTGACTGGTGAAGGCCCGGGAGAGAGGGCAACGGTAACGGCTTCCCAAACTCCAAGATGTTTTTGTTGCCTTCCTCCTTGGATTCTTTATGATCTCTGCTGTCTCTCCCATCTTTGGGGTCTTTACTTGCGTGCTGGAAAACAAGATGCAGTTAAATTGAGGCTTCGCATTCAAAAAGAAGGGAGGAAAAAAATCAAGAAAATAAATTTAATTCCTTTCTCTCAAGCACGATCACCTTAATTTGAAGACAAGACCACACATTCAAAGCAAAAGCACACAGCCCCTCCTCTAGCACAGTGTTAACTTTGCCTAAAGACTGCAAAACACCCCCAAAACATCCTTCACTTGTTGAAGGCTGTTGCCTTTGAAGGTGAACGGCTACCCCGCAGAGGCACAGACGGCAGATCCAAAGCAACTGTAGATAATGAAAAGGATCAGGCACTATTTACACAGGCATTTGGTTGGCTCTGGAGAAGACGAACGAATGCAGCAAACACACCTATTCCCTGAAACACGCCCCCAGTGCGGCTGTTGCATCAAGCACGCACGAGAACGGAGTCTCGCAGAGATACTTCGGAAAAGCAGGCAGCAAGGGGAAGGGCTCCTTCCTCTCGGACAGCATTTGGCACAACGGGGTCTCAGCAAAGGCTCCCACCTCTAGCAGAGCACACAGCAAAACACGGGCAGAGAAGTTCTGTGCCTGACACCGCGGGTTCATCCACAGTGCCAAGACCTGTCTGAGCTCACTTTAAACCAGGTATTCCTGATGCAGCTGCTGGAACACCAACCGCAGGGCAGGCTACAAGCTCCCACTGAAAACCAAGAGAATTTTGTAGCTGCTAACGCACTCCTTGTTGCCAGACCCAGGCCTCCAGGCACCAAAGCGGCTCGCACCTGCTCTGCCTCAAGCCTGCACTCAACGCGAGGTCTCATTCGGCACCTTTGGTCACCAAAGTTGGGTTCCACCAGCTCCACAGCGCTGCACCTTCTGCAGCAACCACCGCGTTAACACCGTTAACCACCGTCTGGACTGTATCAAGAATGGTGTGACCAGCAGGAGCAGGGCAGTGATGGTGCCCCTGGTGAGGGGCACTGGTGAGGCCGCAGCTCGAGTGCTGTGGTCAGTTTTGGGCACTGCAGTATCGGAGAGACAGTGAGGTGCTGGAGCGTGTCCAGAGAAGGGCAACGGAGCTGGTGAGGGGTCTGGAGAACAAGTCTTATGAGGAGCGGCTGAGGGAGTTGGGATTGTTCAGCCTGGAGAAGAGAAGGTTGAGGGGAGACCTTCTCACTCTCTACAACTCCCTGAAAGGAGGTTATAGCCAGGTGGGGTCAATCTCTTCTCCCAAGGAACAAGGGACAGGACAAGAGGAAATGGCCTCAAGTTGTGCCAGGGGAGGTTTAGGTCGGGTATTAGGAAAAACTTCTTTCCCAAAAGGGTTCTCAAGCATTGGAACAGGCTGCCCAGGGAGGTGGTGGAATCGCCGTCCCTGGAGGTATTTAAAAGCCGGGCAGACGTGGTGCTGAGGGACATGGGTTAGGGGTGGGTTTGGCATAGGTTTATGGTTGGACTCGATGATCTTCAAGGTCTCTTCCAACCCAAGTGATTCTGTGATTCTAACACAGAGCGGGGTAAACACTGCCACTCCGATTTCACATTTTAACACCGAATTTGCCCTCTCACGTATTTAACCCAGCTGCATCCACATGTCTCCATCCACACAACTGTCCAACAGGAGGCAGGTTTGGCAGAGATGCTCCGCAAAACCAAGGGCACAGGTAGCAGATTACGAGCTCTGCGGTGGCAGCGTTTTAGTGCTGCTCCACTCGCAGAAAAATACTTCTTATGGGACTTCTGGAGCAGCAGCTGAAATACCAAAACAGAAAGAGGAATCCAGGCAAAAGAAAGGAAGGAATAAAAAGCAGCGAGCAATAAAAACATTCTTCAAAGTCCAGGTGCAGAGAGGCGCTCTTAAGACACCGCTTTCAAGCAATGTGACCTTGTGAACAAATGGGGAAGCGACTGATTCTCCTAATTACGGCTCTGCCACGTGCGCACCACTGGCAGAAAGCGAGGACTTGGTCACAGGCAGAAAAGCTGTAATGATAATCAAAACTGACCTGCATAAAAAGGCCATCAAATTGCCAATGATTCCTGCATCAAGCCCATAACTTATGGCTGAATTGCCACGTCTTTTCTTAAAAGGCGTCTGGTCTTGGATTAACGATTTCAAAGGCGACAAATCTACCACATCCTTTGATATGTTGTTCCAATGCTTAATTGCTCTCACTGTCAAATAATTAAATGCATTATGCTTTTTCTACTAAATTAAAAAGCCCTGTATCATCAGAAAGTCTCACTCCAAGTAGACATCTGGGGACGATGATCAACTTTTTTTTTTTATTTATTTTCTCTTTGATACATTTAATAGAATGAGCAAATTAGGTGTCCACAGGATCATTTTCTGGACATTGGATCACTCCTGACACTCTTCCCGATTGTTCTACCCCTTAAAAAATGTACACCAGGAGTGCTGGGCACAGTATGCCAATAATAGTCTCAACAATACTATTTATATCTCTTTAAAGTCCCTAGTTTACAGACTGAAAGGTTAACAGTAACTCTTGGCTACAGGATTATTCTAAGAATTCCCAAGTCCCTTGGAACACCCACTGCTTTCCATTTTTAACTTAAAATTAGAAAAATGAGTTTGGGAGAGGCAGATCTGACACAGAGCTGCCTGCAACAAGTGCACGTAAGGGCTCCGCTTTTTGTCCTTTTAGTGCAGGTTCTTGCAACTGGTCTCTGATAAAACATGCTGTTACTCCCAAACATCAAGAATTCACATTCAGACCACGCCAGACTGTTTGGAAGAACATAATCAAATTTTAAATGAAAAGTAATACGTTACTAGCTTGGGGTTTTTCCTCTCCCCCTGTAATTACAGTATGGAAATAAATTAAAAACCTTCAATAGGGCTGCATGACAACTGTTAAACGTGACTTTTTCATGGCAATTCCAGTAAAACAGTTTTTTAAATCAAATTAAACCTTGTGAGATCTGGATTATTACTTGGAGGCATATACAGCAACGCTAAAGACCAAGAATTCCCACAGAGGTGACCAGATCTCTCAGGAAGCCCCGATGGCATGGGAAGCTGAGCAGGCCAGCAGTAAAACATCTCTCTCTCATACATGTGTATATATGAATAAAAAATACACTAAATCTAAGGATTGTAATAAAAAGGACCGGTAAAGATTTGAAAGCACTTATACTCAGTTTTCTCACCATCTTTCTTCATTCCTAACTAGATAAAACACATCTTTACTGTTCTTATTAAATTTTACGCTTCCAGCAAGTGGATGAAACTTTACTTTTTTCCCATTTCTAATATCTCTGAATTTTGCTAGTTCCTTAACTCGAGCCTGTAGGTACCGCCCATCCTGGTCTCTTACACTGAGCTTTTATGCTCCGTCTGCTCCCAATTTAAACACTCCCAGAAAAGAGGCTTTGCTAATCCAGCACACCACTCTGCTGGGAAGTTTCTTCTTCCTTCAAATCCCACCACACCGGCCAAGAGCTGGTTCAAGCACACCTGAGCCCTTCCTCGCAAAGATATTCCGCATCCTTTGCTGCCCATGCTACAACTGGCACGTGACAGCTCTCAGCAGAGGAGAGCGGGCAGATCCCGAGAAAAGAAGCCAAGGCAAAAGATGGGAGCGCGCATTTGGGAATGGGGTGAGCGGGTGCTAGATTCCTATCGAAGCAAAAGAGAAACAAAAAAATGACAGTGCTCCCTTTAAACACAGAGCTCAGAGACCCACCTGCGAGTCCCCGGCACCATCAAAGGACTTCTCAAAACACTGCACATCCATCTAGCTCCAGCAAGCTTCCTGCTAGGGAAAAGGCTATCCAAGGAAAACCTCAGAGCAGCTACCTCCAGCCCCATCACCCCATGCCCCGTCCTGGGGGTGGCAGGACTGGCTCTAGGCCACCTCTGTGGGCTATACTGGTACAGCTAATAGCAATTAACGCCTCTGTCACGTGCCACCTTCTTCCAGGTTCATGACGGACGGGTTCCTGCTGCCCTCCCTGTTCCCAGCACAAGGCACAGCACTGGGCAGGCATCGATAAAACTGCTTGCAGCCCACTATCCATCCAAGCAAACTCCTGCTTCCTGGCTTCTTACCTTCTCCCAGCAGAGGACACTCGTGCTACCAGAGCACAAAGGGGGCTGCAAACAGCAGACGCTTCCAAGGAACCCGACGGAGCTGATCACTAGTCACCATTTACTCATCCAATTTGCTGTGACAAATCCTGAGACATTCCTGCTCCGTTTCCTGAAGGTTTCAGAGTCCTCTGCTAAAGGGGAAAAATGCCAGACTGGGAGCAGACGAGACCATGCCAGGAAAGCAACGCATGGCTGGCAGCGACCTGCTGGGCTCCACTGATCTGCTAAGAGTACTAACAAGGGTACACACACTTTGAGTCATCTGTGTTTTTAACTAAGCAGGCTCCTATGCTCAGAAATTGGGTAAAGATCATCCTCCTTCCCTTAAACCAACAACCAGGCAAGAGAGCAGAGGTGCTTTCACGTAACACCTACATGGACTCCACTGCAAATAGCAAAATTAGAGGCAAGAAGAAGCATTCCTCACCCTAAATAAACTCCACCGCTGTCTGCCACCCCTGTCCAAAACAGCTGTGGTCTTTTTCTTCTTTCCCCAATTACACCTACATTCAGCAGTCAAGCACAGTTTTCACCTACAGTTTTAGAGATGTACGGTGAAGAGAACCTTGTGCGAAACCAACTCCAGGACGCAGCTGGAGCTCCCTGCGTTCACTTGTTGTCCAAACCACCACATGTGTGGGCCAAAAGCAGACCAAAAATGACAGAGAAAGAAAATGCGTCACTAATGTCTTCATTTCTTGCAGCTTCTCATGTGGTATCAGCTCATCCTATGCAAAAGACTGTAGAGTCACTATTTCATGGTGGGCATTGCAAGTCCAAAAGCTGAAAACAGCTGTTCCAAGGCTCAGGCCAACGTTTCCAGAGATGCCTGTGGGAACCACAACAATATCCCAACACCACTGTGAGAAAAATAGTCAAGAAAACTGCTTAAATGGGGACAAGAACACAATATTTTATGTGTTTATGAAAATTAAACTCAAGTACTTTCCACATTGTAACGGGATCGACCACGTTTCTATTATTGGCACATAAGTCCCCTACAGCACCAGCAAGAAGTTACTGAAAATGGCAGACGACACAACATCCTCTTTTTTTTTTTTTTCCCCCTTCCAAAAGCAAAAATACAGAACAAACAAACCTTAGTAATTAAACCCCGCGACGGTTCGACAGACCGCACGAGGCATCCTTCCCACAGCCCAGCAATTGAGAGGTCTTTTGTTACCAGAGCAAGCAGGGTAGCAACACCCAAGGAGAAACCAGACCAGAACTCCACGCGTGTGTTGGTGCAAGGACACCGGCAAAGGTCCTCCAGCGCTGCTTCGGAGCAGGGCAGCTCTGGAGAGTGCCACGGAAGGACTGGCGATCGCTCTTGAGACCTAACACCATCTCCAGCGTAGACATACGAGCTGTCTTATTTCTCTTCTTTACAGGACTTTCATCCCCAGCACGGTACAAGCGTGAAACCAAAGCCAACTAGCCAGGAGGACTAAACTAACCGCCACTGCCACCGGGCAACACAGCAGCTGTCACGGAGCAACCCTCTTCTCTCCATCCATCACTTGGATGCGGAGGGGTAACAAGATTTATACCCAGGCCCTGCCTTTGAACAGCACAAAGCAGCAGGTCCCAGGGGGATCTGCCTCTAACAACTGGTGAATGATATTTAAGCAAGAAATATCAGCCAGCTATAAAAAATTTATCACAAGCAGATGACAGCGCCTGGAGGAGCTGTGGTGGTGCCACTCTCCCTTTCCTCCACTGCTGCAGAATTGGAGTTTTCACTACTGAATTTCACTGCAGCTGCCAGGGGGGGAGTCCTGACCCCTGCCTACCTTGGAGCAGCAAAAAGAAACCTGCATGGCTTTGGTCTTAAATCTAGATGATTTAAGGCTGATCAGCAAAAAGGCTTTTGCTTTTCTAGATGATCAAGGCTGATCCACCTATTAAGGCCTTTTTATCTGCAGATTAACACGCGCCCATTTAGCAGTGTGTGACTTGATGACCGTCGCACTGATTTGTGGGTGGTCAGGTATCTGCATAAAATCATGGGGGTTTAGACCGCGCTAAAACCCAGCTCAAAAGCTCCACTTAATGGGTTTCAGAACCAGCGTCGTCATCCAGAGGTGTGGACCTCACTGCTGACCCCACGCCTCCCTCCTGTCCTCTCCTGGACGGAGCAGCTCAAGGGAAGGGAGTGTCACGCACGGCGTAGCTCAGACCAGTTTCCCCAGCAAGCCTCCCGACAGAAATAGGTCTGCTGGGGACCTGGGACGGTTATTTCTGCGGGCTGTGGTCGGCAGCTGGGGCAGCCACCTTCAGCTGGCACAGCCGCGTCAGCAGCGCGAGCACCGCCGGTTCTGTACAAAATTAGAACTACTGCACAACGTCCATTCACTTCCTACCTCCCTCGCAAGTAAAACCCCTACGTAAGAAGCCCACCGGTAGTCTACGGCCTCGTCACTCCTGAAGGAGATTTCCCATAGGGGATATTTAACCGTGGCCAAGCTCACACGCGTGGACTTCACACTGTCAGTCCGCCTGCACATCTGGGTACCCCTCTGGAGAGGGTCCTCAATGGGTGCACCTTCTAGGTTCCGACAAGCTGGCAGCAGCACTGGCAGTCACATGCAGAGCTCTATTTCACCATGCCCTCTACTCTCCTTTTTATTTATTTCCCCCCACCCCAAGGAGAGAATATCCCCATCACCGTCCCCTTTTTAGGACCTGCTCTTTGCTTCCAGTTTTCTGCACGTTAGAAGGTCTGAGCCTGCTGAGCCACCCCAGACGTTTGCAAACCACCAACTGCCACCTGCCCGGCCCCGAGAGAGGAAGACAAGATGTTCTTAGGCCAAGAGCTCCTGCAGAGCAACCCACAGGCCACGTCAGCGCAGCGCCGCAGTACTGCTGGGCACCGACACGGAAAATCGTATTTTATAGCAACACCTGTGAGCACACAGAAAGCAAGCAGCTGACTGGTCCTGGGATGAGACATTTAGTGGCAATGCTGCTTAAAGGTATAGTTAGGCGAATACTGGTAGAAACACCAACATAAGCAAAGCGTCTCCTGCCCCAAGCTCCTCCTTCCTGCCCCAGTCTCCCCCAGTTAAAACTGGGTCTCTCATGGTTTTAGGCTCACACTGTGAAGCAGGCTGAGATACTAATTTCATAGATTTTTGCACTATTTCTTCTGACAGTTCAGTTCCCCTGACCCGGTCCTCTGCACAGCATAGAAAAACACCACCAGAGACACACACCTCAAACTACAGCCTTGTGGTCACCAAGTAATGAACGGAAACCTAACCTGGGATTCCCAATTTAGCCACCTGCTTCTCCTATCTCAAGACATAACTATGGGATGCTTTCACTACCTTTATCATCCTTTACCCCTTCCAGACACATCTGAGTCACGTTGAGCTCAGAAACTGCAGTTTCCAAGCAGGAGGGGCCTTCTCCATGCACACACACACACACATATACAGTTGCCTTTCAGTCTGTTGCCTGAAATTTTGGGGTTCTTACTAGGGTTGTAAATGGATTAGGAAGGAAAGAAAGACTCTTCCAAAAGGTGCAACGCTTGTCTTACTGCACCATTCAGAAGGGCAGCAGAAATGACGCTGTCAACAACTCCTCTGAGTCTCTATCTGAAAACCACGTTAACATGCGACAACATCAATTAAAATTGTCACCTGTTTCAGATTCAGCTTCGATCCCAATTCAGGAAGCAACTCCTAAACAGAGAAAAAGCCGGTTAAATTGGTGAGAAAAATACTTTCTTCCTTTCAAAGAACAATCCACACGTGCAGCAAAAGGCTACCAAGGTCCCCTGACAACTATTGTATTACAGAAAATAATCTTTTGGCCCCAGTGGGTTTCTGCAGGAGCTGAGGGGAACAAATGTTTGCACTTTGCAGGCAACAAAATTCCTCCCTGCCTTCTCCCAGGCAGCACAGGTCTACCAAGAAAAACAACAACGCTCTAAAAAAACAGTAGCAAAGAAAACTACTGTGTCCTGTAACATCAGCTTCTGGGCGATTTCCACAATTTATTTCCTGGAATGCAGCACCTGCTCTCATGGTGGTTTAGAAGAGGAAAAAGGAGTGAGGCTGGTGCAGGAAAAGTTGCTGCAATGCTGCAGCTGAGGAGCCTCTTATAAGCAGCTCAACAAAGAAACAATCAGGACAGAAAAATGACAACTAGCAAGGACTCAGCTACCCAAAAGAAAATAACATGTAAATTTCAAAGACAATGGGGAAAAATTAGGTGGCAATTATCAGGAAGGCTGAACAAAACAGATGTTTTATTGTCTTGCAGAAATGAGACCAGATCTTGGATTCACATTCAGACGCGGAGGCTTGAGCAGAGAACATGGGAGCGGCCTCTCCTTACCACCCTTTTGTGAATTTTGTTTCTCTCCCAATTTTAAGCCCAAGGGGAATGGCCAGAGGTGCTGAGGGCAGGCTCTGCACTGCCCAGAGTGTCCCAACAACTCCTGCAGGCTTTGGTTTCCCAAGTCCCTCTTCCTGCGTGAGCAAGTGAGGACGGGCAGCACCATCCCAGCGACTCGGGTACAGAGCTGCAAGCGCTCGCAAACCTTGCGCGCGGCTTCCCACAGACAAACCTGGAAACCCAAGGGCTTGCGTAAAAATATTCTTCTGATGTATCATAAAATATGAATGAGGAAAACACTCCCTCCTAACCTAGCAGTTGTCTTTTAGAAGGGAATTGCCTCTTTCAATTGCTCAGCCCCAAGGGATCTCTCGCTGTCAAATTCCACAAGGGTCTGGGAGTTTGCTCGGCCTAATTTAAGCTGCTGGAGGAAAGCTGGGAGGCAGTTTCGGTTGGAAAGCCTTGTTTGGGTAAGAGACAGCCTTACGCGAGATTTTCATCAGGCTGCATGTATTGCATCTGGGCTTCCCCTGCTTGCTAGCCAGAAAACACAGCAGGGGCGCGAGAGTGAGAGAATTCAAATGCAATCAGGGGAAGACAGAGGGGAAATTAGTGGTTTAGGAGAACAGTGGGGAAATCGTGGCAGGCGTGGTTTCTGCCCTACTATTGAGGCTGGGTGCCCGCGAGGTCTGTAATCTCCGTGTGCTCTTTGGACTCCCACCTGCTTCCGGAGGCACAGGTGGTGCCGCAGCCAAGGGCACCTTTCCCCATCTGTGGCTGGCTGGGTGCCACCCATCGGGGTTTGTTTGTTTTTTTTTCTCTTTTCCTCCCTTCCCCTGCTCCAGACCACAGCAATTCACAGCTTCGAGACTTTCACATCGCATTATTGCTGTGCTGCAGCAGGTGGGTGACATGTGAGGATGACTTTGCACTTGCAGGTCCGTAATACGCCGGGTAGCCAAGAGCGACCCATTGCAGCCACCCTTACAAAGCTGCAGCAGCTTCCCATGTATTTCTGGCTGTCACAATGCCAAACAGGCCTTGCAATCCCTTCCCCAAACCAGGTGCAGGATACCCAAAGGCCAGTCTCTCTCCATCGCTAGAGGCAGCACAAGGGGAGGATCTAGCTCCTCATAGCGAAACAGAAAGTGTCACAGGGCTGGAGACCAAGCGCTCGTAGCAGAGATCTGCCTGTTCCAGTATCTGTTCCCTATCTTTGCCAAAAGAACCAAAAAAATAACCAAAAGAACCAAACTTGGCCAACGAGAAAGGCCCATTTCTGTTCGCCCCATTATAAGGTGAAAGCACCAGATGACTTCACACCTCTTTTCGCCTCTCAAAAAATGCAGAGCTCTCTTTTATTAACTGATGGTAAATCCACCCCTCAGGGTCCCGGTGTGAAGATTTCTGAACAAGTTGCATTATTGCAAGCAACACACAGAGGGGCAGAAAACATCATCTGGTTTACTACTATAATGATAAGACAATGCAATCAAGTTGCCTAACACATCAGCTTCTTGACAGCTTCCAAGCTTAGGAGAAGCCTCAAGTTAACACGCTATGCTTAATTTCCTTTAGGTCAAACTTATAAGAAATCTAATTTGTTTCACAAGCAGCTCCGGATTTCAGCTGACAGCTGATGAGCAATACAGCCAAGAGAGAAAGGCCATTTAGTGTCTCGCATAGATCTGTTGGAAAAGGTAATTGATCAATTATATATTTAGAAACACATTGGGGAAGAGAGCTGATGGCGGCCACGTGACTCTATTTTAACACCTCTGCCTCTTTGTAGGAAGAGAAAATTAATTTAAAAAAATAAATAAAAATATCAATCCACTCAGTGGGACACCTCCGAATTACGCGTTCCCCGTGCAGCAAGGTATCCCTCTCACACACTCAAAGACAGCCAAGAGCAATCGCAGCAGCTCTGACTGCTGGGCGTATACGTTACCAGGCTAGGGGTGGGTTTAGGCATTGTCTTCCGTGCTCTGTGGACCTTGACTTCAGTGTTAGCAGCGGTGGCTTTTTTAGCATCCATGTCCTTACTGCCCTCCCCGAGCTTGGCTGGCATCGTGGCTTGCATCTGAGAAAAGGAGCCCACAGTTCTCCCTTTGCTTGCTCCTCCTGGAAGGGTTTTTGCAGCATGGCCGGTGAGAGAAGCAAAGGTGCTGGTAGTCCTTAGAGGTTGCTCCTGTGCCATCTGCTTGGTTAGAATATATCCATTGCTCCCCGTTACAGAAGTCTGTGTGAAGTCATTAGCTTTCATATGGTTTTGCTTCCCAGTCTCGCCATCTCGTTCAGAAATGCCATTTTCTGCTATCCTATTTAATTTAGTACTAGAGTCCTGCTGGCTCACTTTCGTATTGTCCTGAGTGTTTTTAGCTGGGTTTGGGTGGCTACCAGCTTCGCTGTGCTCACAGGAACCGTTGGTTTCACCATCTACTGCCATTTTTGGTTCCCCCGCTTGCTTTTCTGTAGCACTTTCATCTGCAGCCATGGCATTAAATCCTGGAGAAGAGGGAGGATAAGGAGGAAGAGAGGAGAAAGAAAAGGGTCACAAGTGGTAGCAAAACTCCAAAGAGAATGTACAGCTACTCGGTGGCTAACAAAGAGCAAACCTCTCCCCTAGAAAACTGCTTGATATATATATATATACATATATATACACACACACACACATCCATTTAGGCTGCTCTCTCACCTACCTGCCTGGCTTGCCTGGATCCTCAGATGGTGGAAACTGGGGTGGGTGGCTCTGTTGAAAGCAGTGCACTCACTCTCACTTGCCTCAGCTGCAGATGTGGCCATTTATTCCCAACTATGGATTTTTCAAGGTAAATATTATCTTTAGCTTTTCCAATAACTACATTTATTGGACCATATGTCAACACTTCACACGTCAAACAAAACACTGCCCAATCTTGCGCTTAGATCTCTGGCAAAGCCCTTCCCAATGCCAGATTGACACAGGAAAAGCTTGTTGGTAGGGCTGTAGGGGTGAGCTTTTGCGGCACTGACACAGCTCAGCAGTCAAATGTCTACATCAGGGCTTTGCTGCTGCAAGAAACATCACAAGGAGCAACTCCCTGGCAATCGCAGCTCTCCTGGAAATGTCATCCAGTGGAGACTGGCTCCTCCACTGGAATGAAGCAGCACAGGAGCAGGATCATGGTGTCACTTCAGAGGCAACAGCCAGAGTAAACACAGAGGCGAAGTATATTAAATGCAATTTTAGGCTAAAATAATTATGCGATTCAAACGCAGCGAGATTTTTGCAGGCTGACTAAAAGCTCACGCACAGATAAAACAGGAGTGTGCATGCAAGAAGCTTTTTTCTTTTCCCCTCCCTTCCAAATGTTTCCATGCTCCTCCCATCAATGAGTTTGTCCCATCAGAGTTTTCAGACCTGAGCTGAAAAAACCCAAGTATGAACGCCGTGTACTTGCAGAAAGGTTTCCAACATGACAAACCAGCAGCTCCCCAGGCAACCGGGAGCGATAACAATTCACTGGCACGTTCAGTAAAACGATTAAATCAACCTGCTGTTAGGGATTCCTTGTATTGTTTTCCTTCCAGAGGCCAGACGGTTATGAAACACATCACAAGAAGTACCAGCAAAAGCTTTGTCCAAGTGGGCTGTCAGAGCAGGTAGGGCTGATTTACAACCACCTCGACTCAAAGCAATTTTTGCCTACAGTATTCAGAAAGGCCCAGAGTCAAATTGTAGGACAACTTTGCCAGCCAGACCAACACGCTGCTCTCGTTTCACGTGGCTCTTGAAGCCCAAACACTCAAGGAAAAGATATTCTGAATGTCTCTGCTGACTTGGCAAAAACCTGAGGCGAGGCTAAAGTATGAAGATGAACCAAGATCCCGGATCCCAGGATGTCAAGTCCAATATACCTGGGCTGACTGTTCACAGCCGAGCTCCGCAGGGCTTTGCTGCACGTCCCCCAGGCACAGGCACCTCAGGGCAAGTGTCAGCAGAGAGAAGGAGCACGGTACAGCTCACCGGAACGGTTCTTCCCAAAAAGCACCAAATTCCCTTTGCAGTTAGTGGCAATCAGGGGAAAAAAAAAAAATCTCCCCAACTATTTGAGGGCCTACTCGCCCCCTTTCTACCCCTTTTTAATGCATTCATCCCATCCATCTCCTTAGCATTGGGTTGATGTAAAAGATTCTGATACTGATTTCTGCACAAACAGCACTTGCAGATCCAGGTTCTACAAGCAGTGCCTTCTAATACCTGAAACAACCGTATTAGTGCCCAAACTTCCTGGGCCTTGGTGCTCATCCGAGACTGAAAGACAAACATTTCCAGCATCCACATGAAAGCTGCCCTAGAACTGGTCAATACACTTCGAACATCCAACCTCTGGCTTGAAGCACGGTCAACGCTGAATTCAAACCAGGTTGGCCAGGTTCTGCCCAGGGGAAACCGCAGCGCTCGACTCGCTCCAGCCTCGTCCTGCCCATAAATTACAAGGTGGACAGCCCTAGTCCTGCTCTTTATCTCCAACTGAAAGCCACAGATGTTGGGCACTAAGCATCTTACTAGAAAGTGTCTTCAAACCCTGCTGGTGAGTGGTAACTCTTCCCTGGGGTTCAACTGTGGCCGCTTTTCCTGACAAGGCAGCTGCACCAAGTGGGACATTCCCCCCAAACCCAGCCTGTGACTGCCTCCCACATGGACTCTGCTGGCTCAGAGCCTCCAAAAAGAGCTCCAAAACCTCCAAAAAATTGCTCACTGGTGTTTGCTGGAGCACACACAGGGGGGCAGAGGCAGAAAGCCCACCTCCAGCAGGCAGTAATTGAGTGGCTCTCCAAGCAGATTCCGAGTTATCACCTCCATCTGCTGCCCTCTCATGACACCCAGACCACCTTCTGTGTACTGAAAGCTCTGATAAGACACACAAGGGTTTGTTTTGGATAGCAACAACTCCGGGAGAAGATAAAGTGTTAGTTTTTTCACTGTTATTTAACTATTTGAAAAGTCTCAGGCAGAGGGAGCCAACAGCCATGCCCTTATTCTTTCAATCCTTATTTCTCTTTTTGCATTTGGTGACTTTAAAAAACCGTGCCGTGGCCATTTAAACAGTATTTCAGCAAAGTCAGTGCCAGAAGAAAACAAAAAATGAGCTCCTTAACCACAGATGGCAGTTTCCAGTGCTCAGCACTAGGCACACCTGGCCGAATGAAGCCTTCAATTTTAGTCAATTTAAATACTGCGCACTCCCACCAGAACAGTCAAATAACTTCAGTGGCTGATTATTAGATAAACTGAATAAGCAGAGGGCAAGAATTGCTCTACCTGCCACGAAGGCAACCAAAACAAGGTAAATTAGAGCACTGCCCTAAGGGAAAGAATAACTGCATTACTCCAGAAAGCGTCATGGACTTTATGAAAAATCCATGAGGTTAAAATTAAAATCCCACACACAGTTTCCTCCCCACACACACTCTTACTAAGTGTGCAAAACGCAACCTGATTGACTGTGCAAGTGTCATCAATCCCTTATAAACAGGCACCAGACTTCCAAATCTGCAAGACTGGAGATTTGACAAAACAAAGCTATGAAATTTCATAGCCCCAGTAGTTGCAGAGAACAGGAGAACCTGACAGCAGTCGCCGGGGGTACGTATGGTTTTGATTTAACAGGATCACTCTGCCCTGAGCTGCTGGGACGGGCTTCTTTGGGGAAAGATCACCTCCATCCTCCTGCTCCCTCTTCCGGCAGCACTAAAACAAATCCATAAACGCTTTAGAATAGGCATGTTTTCTACAAAGTGAGCTCCTGTACAGCACAGCGCTCCACCACCAACCCACCGAACGCAGGAGCTCGCCATCCCACGGTGCTACCGGAACATCGCATTAAAGACACCCCCACAAAGAACTACTTTCTGTCAGGAGCTACGGTGCTGGAGGAGATGTGCTAACCCAAGTAAGCCAGTCTGGTTTGCACAGCCAAAACACCTGGTCTGGTAATAGGAAAACAGGAGTTGCCATCCCAGCCCAGGTCACCACTCCGCTTGCCTCCAACGCAGTGCTCCATCCTCAGGTGCCAGGGCACACCTGCAAGTCTGACCATGCTCAATAAGACTCAGGTATACCAAGTGCACATTTACAAGCACTGCTGAAGAGACACAATTCAAGATATATTTACACTTTTGCTGAAACACGGCCTATAGATGGGGATGGGAACACAAACCAGAGACAGCAGGAACCTCACAATGGAGAAAAACTGAATAAAACAGCCTACAGAAGCTCTTCAACACCACCAGAGAGCTGAAGAAACACTTGTTCCTGACATGACCTTTTCTTCTCCCCTTTTCCATTATTAAAAAATAAACTTTCACCGCAAACCTGCTAAAACCTTGATCTCAAACACACCTTGTGCCAACGAGTTCTCTTCTTGGAAATGCTGTTCCACAGCTTTTCTGCTCTTGTGCACTGCAAGTGCAAGTGAATAAAAACCTAAAATCAGTATTTCTCTAGAACTTTACAACTCGACAGTATTCAGTCCTTCCAAACAGAGCAAAACTATGTTTCCTGCGTATTCACTTTTCTCTGCTGGTCCCTCATTATTCCTTAATCCACAACTATTCTTGAATTAAAAAAAAATGAAAGGTAGAAAGATACAGCCTATGTCCATAGAAGTGCCTCATTTACTAGAGGCATCCTGCAATTTTCAGAGCTCCCTTACGCATCCCCTATGCCATGTGCAGCAGCAAAACCTTGTCACGTTGACCACAGCACTGCCTGCATCCCACTCCAAGCATTCACTATTAATTTGATATCCAGTATTGGGTAGGACGGATAAATTCCCCAAGAGATTTATTTTCTGCCATGGCATTCTTTCTCCCAGGCAGGTATCTGAAGTTGATACCAAGTTGAAGGACACATCAGAAGATGGCTGTATTTTAGTAACACAAAGAATTTAAGACTCAGAAAATTATGCAGATACATTATCTCTGCAACTCCACACTGCAAAGAATAATCAGTAATATAGTTAAAATCCTTCTTTGAATTAACAACCTACTGAGAGCAATGCAGAGTTCTCAGCCCTCTCCCCAGGCTTGAGCAGACCCTCTGCAGAAGTTCTGGTCTCAAGCATTCTTCTCGATATCAAACACCATCCCTCAAAATGGAATTAAAATTTCCATGAAGAGAACAGAATCTTAGGGAAGTAGGGGAGAAGCTCGGACAGACAGGATGAGGACACCCCATCTCATTTTAGGTGTTTATAAGACATCTCAAACTCCAGGGTGCCCCAAAGCCACCACTGCAACCAACAGAAAGAAGACAACAACCCAAAAAGCACAGTCTGACTTTAGACAACTATCTTGGGATAAACTAATCACCGCTCGGACATGCCTACCACCTGTAAGCAGAAATGGGCCGGATTACTTCAGAATTGGAATGTTAACTTCAAAAAAAACCCCTAAATTAGGCAAAACAAAACCCACCAGCCTGACCACAGCCAGAGGGCACCGAATCCCCTCTACGGAGACCAAAGAGGATGAGTAGCCACCAGAAACTTTCCCTATGCAGGCAGCCAGGTCATCAGCTCAAAACTCTGCATTACTTCGAGAAGGCTCTGAAAAAAAACGAAGTCTTAAATATATTTTTTCAAATTCAGAACTCACTGCTCAGGGAGACGAAATAAGAAAAATAAGCAAGCATTCCAAGCCCTTATGCTCCTTATGCAGTCATCACCAGGTCTGAGGGGGAAAAAACAAACAAAAGACACCTGAAAAAAATACCCTACAAGCGAATGCACTGTTGTTATCTGATCTGGAAGTTCTACAGCTTTTTCTGAACATCTTGGTGCTGAGCTCCAGTAGAGGTGAGACACCCCACCGCCCACATCTCACCCAGTATTTTCCAGGCATTCCCAGTGCCCCCAGCACAGGGCAGCCTCTGTGCCTTCAGCAGAGCCACGAGGCTTCACCTGCTGCAAGAGAAACATCCAACTCTGCACTAAGCAGAGACAGCGCTTAAACGAAAAGCTCACGATTTTGAAGTGCAGTGCAAGGAAGTACTGTGTACATTTGTATTTATACGTATGCACATTTCACAGCTGTTTTACCTTAAGCATTTTGCAGATCATCTATAAAACACCACAGATACCACAGTCATTTATTCAACGCCCAACTGTCCTTCTGGATAAACTTTTAAAAGCAAGAAATGCACCTGCTTACAATCCTGGTGTTCTATCAGTTCCATCCCCCTTTCCTCCTCCAAGTCAAAAAAAAAAAAAAAAAATCAAGAAAGAAAATTGGAAAATTGTAAAGCAAAGAGAAGCCCAGCAGACATAAACAGGATGACAAAAGTGGGGGCTGAAACCGTACAGACTAGGGACAACCAGTGGCTGGAGATCCTGTATCCATCAGAAGGGAAAGCACCCCCTCTCTTGTTCAAGCCAAAAAAGTGGAGCATTTAGAAGCCAAGAAATGAAAAGAATTAAGTGTTTCAGGCCAAAGTTCCTCTCTGGGGTGAGTTATTGTCTTTTCTTCCCCCCACCGTGAATCCATGAAGGCAGGTGACACCCACCCAAGAGCTTGGCCCTGTATTTCCAAACCCAAGTGCCACTCCTCCCAGTGGACAGTGTCACCCTGCCACAGTTGTCACCGCTTCCCATCTCCCACCAGACACACCAAGAGTCAAAACAGGGAAAGAGAGAAAAAAAAGAAAAGGAAAACCAAGAACAACTTCTGCCGTGAAGGCTCAATACTGAGATGGCACAGGTCCGGTGAAGGGGATTCAGCGTCTCGCCGGTGGGCTGCCCCGAAGGCGGGTGGAGACTCCCAGCAGTTTAACACCCCGCGTGGACATTATTCATTCCTTTGCCGTGGGATTGGGCCCACGGAGTTACAGTGCCAGCCACAAGGCTGCGAGCCCATCCGTGACCAAGGGATGCTCCTGCTCCAGGGCTGCCGGGCTCCAAGCACGTTCCTTCCACAGCCTCCCCAGAGCAGGGCTCTTGAACACGGGGAGCACCTGGGCGCACATCTGGGTGAACATCTGTAATACCTAAGCATCGTTTTGCTCCGCCTGGTCTCCTGGCTGTCAGCCTCAGCAGGGGAGCCCAGGGCTGACTACGGCTCTTCTCCTCCTTCCAAAGCAGCCATCTCTGCACCTGGGAATGCAAAGGTTGCAGCTGCTCAGTGCAAAGCAGCACTTTCCTCACTCATGGCAACTTCCCATCAGCAATCAGAGCGAAAAAAAGAAACAAAAAAAAGTAGAGAAAAAGAGGTCCCTCCAGGAATTTAAAATGCTGACACTCTCTAAAAGCAGTGTTAAGTTTATTTGAGAGGAAAGTGACTGCGCACGTCTCCTCCAGCACTACGGTCCAGCACCGCGGCTCTGCTAAAACTGCTGCCTCAGGTGAAGTCTCAGAAAGGCCGAGACCAATGGAGAACTTCGTTACCAGCTCCCCTTCCTGCTCCTTCGTGCTGCTGCCGTAGTGGAACTTTCCATCTCTGGGGCTGGGGAATCAGAAAAGGAGCAGTTTGCCTTGAAAGGTCAACTGAGATGCAGCACGGAGTTAGGAGCTGTGCACATTAGGAGCAGAACTGGAGTCACTTGCAATTCTTGCAAAGAAACCACTTTTTAATTAGTTTCTCTCTGAGTCAGACTAAAGACAATATGGCCTAATAAAACACGAGAGCAACTTTTTTTCCGCTCTTTTCTTCCATCTCCCTGCCCCTTTCCCCTCCCTGTCAAAGGGAAAGACGGACCTAAACTCACACCCACGTGTAAAACTGAGCTGGAACATTGCCCCACGGACAACAAAACAGTCTCACCCACAGCTTTTTTGCTATCTGTGTTAAGCAATTCCACACCGACGGGGACACCGAGCCTAGCCCAAAGCTGGGCTTTACGCAGGCTGGGACTCAACCCCAGAACTGGAAATTAAAGTGCTGGAACACGCAAAGATCTCATTCCTACAGATGTACATTAAATTTATAATTCAATTCTTCCTCTTTATCAGTGCCAGGATGAAGCCAGAAGAGGACACCCCAGCTGGTAACAACTGTGCATGTCGCAGGCACTACTGCAGCAGTGCCCATGTGCCTTGCTTGGGGGACAGACCCTTAAATCTCATTCAAAGCTGCAAACTACCTGAATTTCCCGGCTCATCTTGGACACAAAGAAAGCCTAAGTTTGTACGTAGAGGTGTGACCTGTAAAAGGCCATTCAGAGAGGCAGCAGCAGAGCTATGGTACCTGCTGACACAGTTCAAATGGGGATCTGACACTGACCCTTGTAACAGGACCCTCCTGAGTCAAGAGGGAATAAAAAGAGGGGAAAACACAGCAATTCACACTGAGCCTTTAGCCCAAACAGCACCTTTCATCGGTCTTTGGACCTGCAAGTTTGAGCTTCTGAAAGTTTTAGATCCCAGGTTCAATATTCAGATAGTCTGCCAAGGGGATTTTCCCAAAGGAACAAACTCCAGAACAGATCTGTCTTACAGTATAGGTCATGGCTCCTGTCACACACATGACCAGTCCGCTGCAGCAGCTCAGCCGAAACTAGAACCCAGGAGCACCAGCAGACTCGTGCAGATTCCCATTCCCACGCACCACAGAACGGTTTGGGTTTGAAGGGACCTAAGTCCCACCCCCTTGCAATGAGCAGGGACACCTTACCTAGATCAGGCTGCTCAGAGCCCCCGTCCAACCTGACCTGCAACGTTTCCAGGGATGGGGCATCCACCACCTTCTCTGGGCAACCTGGACCAGTGCCTCATCACCCTCAGTGTAAAAAATGTCTTCCTTGTATCTAGTCAAAATCCACCCTCTTTTAGTTGAAAGCCATTACCCCTTGTCCTATCACAACAGGCCCTGCTAAAAAGTCTCCCCCCATCTTCATTATAAGTCCCCCTTTAAGTACTGGGAGGCCACAATAAGGTCTCCCTGGAGCCTTCTCCAGGCTGAACCCCCCCGGCTCTCCCAGCCTGTCTTCCCAGCAGAGGGGCTCCAGCACTCATATCATCTCCACGGCCTCCTCTGGACCCGCTCCAACAGGTCCGTGTCTCTCCTATGCTGAGGCCTCTGGAGATGGACCCAGTATTCCAGGTGGGTCTCCCCCAAGCGGAGCAGAGGGGCAGAATTCCCCCCCCGGCTGCTGGCCACTCAGTGGGGATGCAGCCCAGGATGTGGGGGGGTTTCTGGGCTGTCAGTGCACATCGCTGGCTCATGTCCAGCTTTTCACCCACCAGTAGCCCCAAGTCCTTCTGGGCAGGGCTGCTCTCCATCCCTTCAGCCTGTCCAGGTCCCTCTGGATGGCACCCCGTCCCTCAGGGGTGTCAACTGCACCGCTCAGCTTGGTGCTGACCGCAAACTTGCTGAGGGTGCACTCGATGCCACTGTCTATGTCTTTGATGAAGACACTAAACAGTATTGGTCCCATCCTCCTTGCTAATGGAAAATGACTGCTCAAGCAAACTTAAAAAAGGAAATCTCAGACTTGAGGGTGCTTTTCCAGTCTATCCATCCCAGCCCCACATGTTTCCACCCATCCCTGACTGAGGAAACAGGGCTCGAAGAAACTATTTCATGCCATCTTGCAAGTCTGCTGTAATGATTTCATGTTCACGCAACACTCAAAAATGTAAATTCTTTGCCAACACTAAACACTGTTATTAACAGAATTTAGGGACATTACCTAATCGAACTCCTGTGACAATCCCAGCTGGGTAACAAAGGTCAGGGAAGAACAGCACATACAGCATGACGACCATGCAAACCACTGTCTCTTATCCACATGGTACGCTTGGGAAGAGGACGCAGTCTGAACATTACCACAAGAATGGAGACTATGCAGTTCACATTTTAGGACCCTTCTTTCCCCAGTAACAGAACCGGACAATAAGCTGAAGCGGGTGGAATACGAAGCCTCAAGACTGCTCCTGCTCAGGGAGGGTTCTCAGCTTCCGATACACAGCATTTGCTTTAACTCAAAATCAGTCAAGACATACAAGGTGCAGAAACGTCTCTCCTTCCCACCCTCCTTCTGGATTTTTACCTCCGCAAACTCTTGACACTTAGCTTAAGATCAATCAAGCGCTAAATAAACTAGCTTTATACTCCTGAGCCAAGCAAGGTAAGGGATCAAAGTGAGCGTCTCCTCCCAGAGCAACACGACCTCCCACCGACGTCTCAGACTTGGCCTCTGGTTGCCCAGACCAGAGGTCCACACGCAAACACCACCACCAGCAGCACTCACGTGCTCCCAGTTAATATGCAAGCACCGTGGCCCCACCTGATGCAGCATTCAATATTTTGCCCGTTCTGAGCTTTACTTTCGAACCAGAGCAGCCTGACAAAACATCATGCTGGACAGAAGAGAAAGAACGAGCAACGCTGTACTCACAAACATCTGAATTAAGTCCAAAAATTTGTTTCTAGCTAAGAGGAGGTATTTTGGTGGGGTCAGTTCAGTGCTTTTCTAATGCTCTATTACGGGAAGAAGGACAAAAACGCACCAAATCCCTGCAGAGCTACGAGAAGTAACTAGTCAAGGAATAATAAAGCCATGGAAAGAAAGCTGGGGGGCAGACAAAGGGCAGTGGGCATTTTTTCCCCCTTAATCCCACTGATACATTTATTAAGCCCTCACATTTGTGTGCGTGCAACTCACAGGCAACCAGGCAGGAAAGGCTTCATGGAATTAACACGTGCACCGCACCCTGGAAAGTAAAAGCAAGCAGAAACAACGCAGAAGCCACGAAGCATCCCACAACGGCGCGAGGTGCAGAGTGTCTAACCCCCAGCAGCCACGCTGCAGCGATCGGTGCCTGTTTTGGAGCAACAAAGAAACTCAGAGGAAAACAGAACGTTAACTTTAATAGCGGGAGGAAAAGGGCTAGGTCATCGTGTGGCAGGGATCAGAGTTCAGTTAAAACCAGTCACATAGAGGAGGTTCAAAGTAACTCCTTTGTGCTCACAGCCACACCGAAGCAGAAGTGAAAATTAAGATACCATTCTTTAGGTGGGTGGCGATGGATGGACTGAAAAGCAAATTTGCATCTTCCGGGGAATAGCCCTGCTCAGAATAAACCCAGGAGAACGGAACTACCCTGTTTGTGGGAGCACACCTGAGATTCTCAGGGGACAGAGCACATCTCCAAGCCCCCAGTTTTGTTCCCATCACGTGCCAGCCTCACGAGCACGGTCTGGCTCTCAATCGAGGGAGGCGCTCACCTTCCTCTTTGTTGTTGGTGATATCTTTCAGCAGCTCAGTCTTCATGCAGGCGTCTTTCCTTGGCTCTCCTTTACTCAGCAGTGTTCGCTAGGGGTGGGGAGAGAAGGGACGGGGGAGGGAGGAAAAAAGAAATATCATGGTTTAGCTCCATGTTCATACAGAGGTTGCATTTAGAACAAGAGACAATCATGGACGCTTCCTGTTTACATCACAGGCAAACCTCGTTCTGCAAAATAATGCTGCCAGGAAACTGCCACCAAGGCACAGGTCAAAGATAAAAACCGGCAAGGTTTGGCCCAGCTGACAGCCCGTCCCATGGGAGAAGCAGAGGGCTCCGAGCTGCGCCCAGCGCCGAGACCTCACAGGTCTTTCACTAAGATGCAGCCAGTTTTTCCGAGCGTAACGTGTTGGGAATCCAGCCGAGTATGTCTGGACAGGCGTGGATTAAAACGGTCACAAACGGCATCTCAAGGAGGCGACCCTTATTCCCCCCAAACTTGGTAGGTTTTGGGTGGGGGGAGGCAGAGCTACCACACTTCTCATGACACATCGTTTACTGACACGTACAGCCCAAGCATGCTGTTGGTGGTTTTGGGGTTTTTTTTTTTTTTTTTTGTAGTTCATTGAAATGCAACTTATAAAACGCAAACCATCAGTGAGCTCCAGCTAACTCATCGCTCATAACATCCATGTTTATTAAAGTTAATGAGCTCTATTTTTAATTCTATAGAAAGCAATTTTTCTTCCCCCCCCCCCTTCTCCTTTTTTTTATATTTTTCTGTAAAAAAGGGAACACCTGCTCGTTTCCTCTGCTTTTCACAAGCCTGGAGTCACATTGCTAGATCAGGTTTGCCACCTCAATACCTTCCCTTTCTCTTTTTTTTTTTTTTTTTTTAAATGGGCAAAAAAAAAAAAAAAA
>VZSF01000265.1:69291-123523 GCA_013398295.1 Chionis minor
GGGGGGAAAGGAAGAAAACCCTCAAATGGAGACCAAGATTCATCGCTACCTCAAGCAAAAGCAAACCAACCGCTCCAGAAACACCCAGTCCCCAGGAAGGCTTAAGCCAGGACCAAAGCGTAGCACCAAGAGGAGCCCGGAGCAAGCAGGGGAGCTGGAAGGCAGCTCGCCGCCATCGATGGGGGCTCGGGCACCTCGTCGTCCTCCGCGCTCCTCTTCCTCCCACCCCCAAAGCGCCGCAGCCAGAGGCAGCGGCTCCCTCTCCCCTGCTCGTCCCTGGAAGGGCTCCTTGGAGGGCAGGGAAAAGCCCCGCCATGTGCTTCCCTGGGGACCTGGAGGACCTGGCTCGGCTGCCCACACCACCTCCAACCTGGGCCACCTCCAGCCATGGAGGGGCCAGCAGCACCACAGCAACGCCTGCGAGCTGGGAAAGCGGACAGGGAAAAGGAGGGGGAGGAAGAAGGGAGGAAGAAAAACAAAAAAAAAAGACAAAAATAATAATAATAATAATCATCATCATCATCAAACTTGCACCCTCGGGCCTGTCCCTCTAATAACTACAGCAAAACCTCACCAAGGCTTTACTCTCCTGGAGGGTGAGAAAGCGACACAGCGCTGCCCAGCACCCGGAGTCCCGGAGGCGGGGGATCCTCACACCCTCTCCTCCTCCATGGCCTACGGGCTTCGTCCCCGGCGTGGGGCCTTTTTTTTCTGCTCTGTCATTAAGAGTGGAGCCTGGTCTTTTCCTTCAATCCCAAGAATTGCAGGGAATTAGATCATCTTTCTCGGCTCACCTCCCCCTACAGGCAGCTCCCGAGCATGCTCAGCTCGGCCTGGCGCTGCCATTTCATAACGGCATTGTTTACAGACACAGCCTGACCTGCCATTTTTTGACAGGAGGAGAGGAGAGGAGAGGGGGCCTTCGCCCGCCGCCCCCCGGCCCCGCGCAATAAAAACCCGCCTTGGGCAGGAAAATTGCAAAAACGTGGAAAGTCGCAGGCTGTGGGCTCGTGGCAGTGGGTTTGTTGGTTTTTTTTTTGGCGGGGGGGAGGTTGTTTGGTTTTGTTTTGGGCTTGGTTTGTTGCTGCTTTTTTTTTTTTTTAATTTCCCCTCCTCGATTTAGGTCAAAATCCACCTGTTTTGGAGGGTTAAACCCTCTGGCGGGGGGGTGCTGNGGTTTGTTTTTTTGCTGTTTTTTTTTTTTTTTAATTTCCCCTCCTCGATTTAGGTCAAAATCCACCTGTTTTGGAGGGTTAAACCCTCTGGCGGGGGGGTGCTGGGGGCAGCGGGGAGGAGAGGTCTCGCAGAGCTCAATGCGAAATGCCAGCCATGATTTTCTAGCTCCTTCGAATCACAACCGTGCTTCGATGCCACCTAAAAATACAATACCCAGCCCCGTCTGCCATCCTCCGTCAAGCTTTCCTCTGCGAGAGAGAGCGGGTTGGAAAGATGGTATTTTCCCTTGAATAAACGAGTTGGCTTACTCCCAGCACATACAGTTTTCTCCTTTAAATGCAAACCAGAGTATTTTTGCAGGCACACAGGAAAATGAGGAGAGGAGGAGGGGAAAAAGTTCCTCATTTAACACCAAGAGCTCCATGAAAAAAGCCTTGCACGGTCGCTCCCAGCCCCTCTGCCTTCCAGTCCTCTCCCCGTCCGCGCTGATCATACTTCACAGGTGAAAGCAGCTCTGACTGATGACGGAGAGAAAATGCCAGAAGAGCTGGAGGTTTCCTCATCTTTGGAACAAGGACAAGTTGTGAAAAGCTTCCTTTGCGAGAGGCACTGCGCTGCTCCTCCGACCCAGTATGGCAGCGTTGCAGGGAAGACGCTGGCACGTCAGATCTTCTTAACCCCCACCACGTCCACCAGCCTTCCCCCTCCTCACGGGGACTGAAGGAAGAAGATAAATAAATTACCTGGTTTGGGGGAAGCAAGCTGTTATGTTGGAGCCCAGAATATTCTTTTAAAAAGCTTGCTCTACATTTTTTTCCCCCCTCTTTTTTTTTTTTTTCCTCCTTCTTTTTTAAGGACACTTTCCAATCAGCTCGTACAGTGTGCAAGCTTCGCCCCGGCTGCTTTCCCGACTACTGTAAATCCTGGCAGCCAGCGCTGCGTGTCCTCCTCCTCCTCCTCTGCCCCCCTCCAGGACCAACGCCACCATACAGCAACGCCAGACGTTTCCTCCTCCACCCAAGTGACCAAGGAGCTCACACAGGCACGGGAAGGGACGGATCCCACAGGACCAAGGGAAGCACCAGGGGACATCAGGGTCTCCTCTGCACAGAGGGCTTGGTGTCAAAACTCTAAATTCACAGGAGTCAAAAAAAAACAAAAAACAAAAAACCCCAACCAAAAACTGGCTGAAAATGGTCGTTAAGGGTTATAAATTCCAGATCCGTTTCCAACTCGCTGACATTACATGTCACTGCAGGAACATATGGTCCTCCGAGCCTCGCCAGCGGGGAGCGCGCTGCCAGAGCCCCCAGCCTTTCGGCTAAACCAAAAGCAAGGCAGCGCTCCCGCCACGGCGATTCCTCGACCGCTCTCTGCTCCAGGAGCGGGAAGGGGAGAAGGAAAAACTTCAGGGAAAAGCAGCGAAAGGACAAGAGGGAGGAGCAGCAGGAATCAGTCCCCCAAACCAGCTGGCCAGGAGGGTGAAGCTCCTTAAAACACCTCGTTTACCTGTATAAAACAGCTCCCTGCCATTGCACGAGATGCACGTGATCCTCTTCCGTTAGGAGGTGGGCACTGCATGGGAGAGGTCAGGGAAACTGGGCTCCAGCCCTGGGATGACCTCCGCAACCACGGACCAAGCCCCCAGGGTCCCGGGCCTGATCCTGCCCCCCCCTCCCTGCAGCTCTGCTCCCAGACCCAGGCTTTGTCTGATGAGGGTACGATCGGCAGAAAACGCGCCCCACGTGCGCTGCAGAGCCCAGTTCTGTCCAAACGTGTTCTTGGGAAGAGGGGAAGAGCTCGTGCTGGCAATCAAAAGTCAGTTAAATACGTGACGGGGAAAAAAACCCCAAGGCCCCAAGTTAGGGGCTCTTAACCCTTGCTGGAAAGCAGCGCGGAGTCCAGACCTCGCGTTTCTCTCTTCCCTCCAAAGTAGGTCAGGCTTTTCAGTGTCTCTCCACAGATGCTTTCAAAGGGCATCAGCCGGCAGGGTCGGAGCGTTGGGTGTTTTCGGCCAGCTCTCACATCGGCGTCATCACGGTCACCACCGAACAGGAGCACACGCTGCACACCTCAGTGTTTTTGGGGGGGTTGCTTGTTTTCTCAGCCTTCGTCAAACCCAAAGCACATTTTCCCCCTGGATGGGGGCCCATCGGGCAGCACGTCACGGCCTCTGCTCTTCACTGTGAAAAAGAAATCTCGTTTCTCTCCTCGCGACCTCTTCTGATGTCTTTTTCTTTAGCACACATCTTCTAGGTGACGAATAATGAGCATATTTATAGTCCAGTGGAGAGACGACAGATATTTAGATTTGGGATCACAGACCGTCCTGTAAGCTCCCTGATCTTTTAAATGCCATCTTCACGTCGCAATCCTCAATCAAAAATGCAATATTATGTTCTGCAAAGCAGTTTCGGGGGTCTCCCTTGAGCCCAGCGAGGTGCTCTGCCTACTGGCAGGGACACTCGGAGTCCCCCCCCCCGGCCCTGGGAACTTTGGTGGCCACCCCAAGTCCCACCAAGGTCAGTGGGAGCCCAACAGAGCTGTCTGGATGTCACACAGACGACGGCAGAAACACCCCCCAAAAGCACAGCAGGGCCAGGGGGTCTGAATTTTAGGCAACTTTTAAAATAAGCTGCAGACATGGGCCTCCTGCCATGAAATCAACCACGGATGTTTCGTTTTAATCAGCTGCTCCCTTGGATTGCAAGCTACTATAAAAAAAAAAAAAAAAAGAAAAGAAACAGAGAGCAGGGAGGAAGCCACCCCAAAATAAAAAGGACTGTTTCTTCCTGGTAAAATGATGTTTGCTCTTGCCTCCACGCAAAGAACTGAGCTGTAGGCTTGCTCGATGCAAGCTTGATGCAGAGGCTGTCAAAAGAGACCTGGCACTGAGGTGCCATGTGGCCACAGGCTCTCTCCTTCCCTTTGGAAGCTCAAGTCTTCGAGCAGCTCGGACACCCCAGGGTTTGCTCTTCTTGCTTACAAGAGCTGCAAGCAGGGAGGGCTCCTGGGAGAACCAAATTTTCTAGAAACTTCACACTTTAAAAAATAAATAAAAAAAAGCACCCAAAAAACCCCCAAACAAACAAACGAACGAACGAAAACAAACTCAAAAAAAGCCAAACCCCAACCCCCCAAACAAGCCTCCCCACCCCAGAAGACACATAAAAGACCACTCGGATGCGAGGAGACAAAGCCCGAGCCTTCCCGGAGCCAGGCGACACCAGATGCAGAAGTACCTGCGAGCCCCCGGCACAGCACGGGGCACCCACCACGCCGGCACGGACGGAGCCCGGCCAGCCTCCTCCAGCCTGCTCCCAGCACGCCCCACGGAAACCTCTGGAGACACAAATAAATAAATAACCCCCAGCCATGATTCCCCAAACTGTCCTTCCTCCTCTCCCAGGCTTCTCCTTCCCCAGTGGGAGGCGGCGAGGCACGGGAGGTGGGCCCTGCTGTACCTGCGGACATGTGTTGTCTTCTTCTGGTGAAGACTCAAAGAGTTGCATATTCCAGATCCTCATGAGCAGTGATTCAGTTTCTGCTCATGTGATAAAAGCTCCCTCTACAGAGTGAGCATGCCCAGAGGAGACCATTTCACTGCTCCCTCCAAGCTGCAGCCATTTCACAGAGAACCTGCCGGCTCCAGGGGCGTCCATTGGAGCGCGATTATCCCGGGCATCCCAGGGACGCACCGGTAAAGTGGCTCATCTGTCAACTTTCTGACAGGGTGCCAGGCCTCAAAACTGATCGCTCGCCTGGAAAAAAAAAAAAAAAAAATAGCCTTTTAAAGCCCATAGAGTGAGGTGTTCTGTCTCGGTGGCCTTCAAGAGTAACCCTCGCCCGCAGGAGGAGGAGAGGCAGGAGGGACAGGGAGGGATGCCGCACGGCTTGGGGACGCTCCCGCGGCTCATTTTGCGCCGCTTAACGAGGCGCCCGCGACCTCCGAGCGCTGGGGTGAAGGCAGACGGTTAAACTGGTTCGGTGCGCAGTGTCCCAACGCTGCGAGTGCATTCCAGATCCCATCTGCTGAGCTGGAGGGCAGCCGTTTTGCACTTTGGGGATTAAAAAGACAACCTGAGCTGGTACAACCAACCTTAAAAGGGTATCGCAAAGGCGGTCAATAAGGAGAGAGGAGGGAAAAAATGTAATGAGGGGGGAAAAGCCTGACGAAGTGGTAGTGCGCTTCTAGGTGCAGGGAGCTCCGAGCTCAGCCTATGGCAAACCATAGGATGCAGCTGGCCCGGCCAGCAAGATAAAAGGAGACATTTTAGCTTCAAAATAAAAGTAGTTTGTCTCTGTTCCACTTAACAATTAAGCATAAACTCTTGGCAAACCTTCGGATCTGCTCAAGCTCCCAGTAAAACTGCCGGAGCCACTCGCGGGAACATCTGTAAGCAGAGATCGGCTGGAAGGGATTCAAGCGCAAAGACTGGCATTTATGGGAGGCAGGAGCAGGAGGCTGCCGGAGCCGGAGCTACGGGTGTCCGCGCCGGAGAACCTCCCACCCGCGCAGGGGGAGGGCGGCCGGCAGCCCCGCAGGAGAGGCCACAAGGAAGAGGAAACTCAGAAATGGACTGTGGCACCACCCGCTTCTTCTTGGCCAAAGAGGAAAAAAAAAAACCAAAAAAAAAAAACCACCAGTTTTCCAAAAAAAATAAAAGCACAGAAGATGGTTCTCTTTAAGAGGAGAAATTAAAGCGAGCACGAGGCGAGTGTTACAGTGGGCTGGGGGGGAGCAGGGAGCAGCCTGCACTGTAGGGAGGGAAAAAAGCCGTGGAAATTGGTAGGGAGGTTTTGAGGAGCCCAAGGATTTTGTTTGCCGTGCCCCAAGAGCAGCCATGCCAGCCTGGGCCTTCGGCACGAGCACGACACCGTCTCCCGCTCCGCTCTTCCCGTCCCCTCCTCTCCACTGGGCATCGCAGGAGCGGGTCCGGTTCTCCCATTGCCTGATCACAGGCTGGAAGCATTCAAGAAGCCACGTTTTCTCCAGCCCAAGCAGCGAATTCACCGCCGTGTCCAGGCGCATTTGCAAAGCAGCAATGGTTAAAGCAGCAGAAGAGCCTGCTTCGGATCTGCCTGGGCTATGAGGCTGTTTTTCCTCTCCACGCTCCCAAGAAGTTTCAGTTCGAACCAGTTAAAACACACGAGGCTAAATCGAGATGACTGAAACTCACAGGGAAGGAATATTTGAGGTGACAGTATAAAGCAAGGATCTCTCTTTCACCCACTGGGTTTTTGTTTGATGTAAATCTTAAGTTTTAATATACACAAAATGAGATTTTTTCCCTGACCTTTCTATCAGTCACTGAGAGATGTAGAGGTAACTCATTTAAGACAAACTCAAAAATCCCCAAACAAAAGCAACAAAACCTGACTACAGAGACACAACTTGTATTATCCACCGCATCAAAAGATTACCGTAGTTCAAACCAAAGATGACTTTAGAACAGTTGACACCTTGCCCTTCCTTGCAGCGTGAAATTACCAAGCTTCCATTAAACCCCCAGAAATAGAAGCAGAGATATTAAGGAGGACAGCGTCAATGAACTGCCGCCGTCAACAGCCCCTTTCAGAGAGAAAGCGGGGCCGAGAGCCGTGCCGCAGCCCCAGCCTCCAGGAGGGCAGGGCTCCCCTCTGCATCTCAACTCTAGACGTGTTTTTCCCGCTGAGGTTAAATATACGCTGAGAGCAGAAGCTACCAGAGATGCTTTTCACATCTCACGGCCATCCTTGAAAGCGCTAAATACAGGTTTTTTAAAAAAAAAAAAAAAAGCAGCAAAGCCCATGCAGGTATTGCAGATGCTTCGACTACCGACTTGAGCGAAGTGATCGACCGGCATCGTATCAGCGTCTCTGCGCGGCACCACGTTCACAGGGGATGCTTGCGGGTTGATTAATAAGACCTTTAATTTATGCCATCCAAAAGGAGAAAGCAGCTTCCAGAGGCACGGCCAGTCCTGCCCCGGGTCCCCCCCATCTCCCCCGTTCTGCAGAGGTGGGTGCCACGCAGGAACAGGCTCTTTTCTCACCAGCTGGTTGGAGACCCAACTCCAGGCTGGCCAACAAAGCACTTTTTCTGACCACGTAGGATAAAAACAAGCCCGTGCCCCATGAAGCTTCCCCCTTCATTGAACCCAAGTACTTCCCAGCAGTTTCCCCACCAAGCTGAGACGGCCCAGCTCCCTCCTTTTCCAAACATCTTCTAGCAGGGACCATAAAACGACAAGGTATTTTTATTCTGGGGCTCTCTGGCCTCCATTCTCCAATTCCAGGCTCAAATATTCCTTTTCAGAAAGCTCACATTTTCAGGAGGAAGGCAGCAGCACAACAACCTCCCTTCACAAAGGACACCGGGTTCCTCAGGGCTTTTGCTTAATTACACCATTACGTATGGCATTTTCACAGCTCCCTTGCAGAGGAAACGCAAGTGGGAGGCAAGGGGAGATTTTTCTTTCTATAGGAAGAACAATATTTAGCTCTGCAAAATACAGGGGGTTTTCCTGATTTCCATTAGGCTTCTCTTCTTCCAGACCCTCCAGCTGCTCAAATCTGAAGCTCCTTTCCAGCCTCCTTAGAAGCAATCCCAAAAGCACCGCAAGCTGAAGGGACTTTGGATAGAAGATGAGCATTTCTGCCGGAATCCTGATTTGCTCCTGCGCTGCTAAGAACCATTCCCCAGCTCCGCCGCAAGCTGTTAAAATGCCTCCTTCCCTCCTCAGCCATTATGCACGAGATTTCCTAACCAGAATGGCCATTCCCAGGACATATTGAGCGTCCTCAGCATCCTTGGAGGGAGCCCAAATGTCCACCTCCAGGCTTAGGTATTAGCCTTGAAGGAGCTGGCAGTCATTAATTCGTGCTTCTGGAATCACAGCTTTCAAAACCTGGGTTTTTTCACCCCAAAGATTCCAAGGCATCTCCCTCCCTCCCTCCCCCTGCCTTTCCCCAGCAAAGTTGAAAATTGCTTTTAGTTAATAGGAAACATGCAATGTTCCCTGGGACGCTGCATTGAGTACATCACACACACCCCCCAAGGAAAAGGAAGAAAAAGAAGAAAAAAAAAAAAAGGAAAAAAAATGATGCTGTTGCGACAGATGTTGAAATGTAAGCTCTCTGGGAGATGTTGCTATGTTTTGATAAGAATATGCGTTGAATATTTCATTTACAGGGCAATCCTAGAACTTTATTTAGAAGCATATTGGCCAGACAGCTGTAATTTAGAACATACTGTATTCCTAACAGTTCCCAATTATAAACTCCCTTCAGCTTTAACTTGGGAGTAACCACGGCTCCTTCTATTTTGGAAATCAAAACCCACCATTTCTCCCCCTTCGTTCAGTTATTGCTTAAGCTAAAGCTTCTGCCATACAAACACAGCCTCGCTCAAGAAAGGGTCCTAAGCTCAGCATCCCTTGCATAGCCCATCTCGGGAACCGGGAGCAAGCTCATCGCTTTAACCACTCACTGCTTGCTCCACGGACCAATATTTTTCTTGTTTTATTGGGGGGACAGTAGCCGGGGTGGGAAGGAGACCCATGGCAGTGCAAAGCCATCCTGCTTATTAGTAGTCTTCTGCCAGCAAAGCCGGCTGTAAAAAATGGCTGCTCACATTCCGACCGGCTTCTGCTGCAACGCTTTGCTGTAACACTCGGTGTGTAGATCCTGCCGAAGAGCCTCACGTGTGCAACGTGTCCCTGTTCTTTGACCTCACACCTATTTAATTTTTTTTTTTTTTTTTTTTTTTTTTTTTTTTTTTAAGGATTAGGGCATTCACGTGAAAATAAGCAAGTTCTTCACTGGAGGAGAATCAGTACTTCACGATGCTTTTACAGCTCTCCCCACACCATGAACTCGCCTATGAAATATCACCGTTGATGGCTCTACAAGCAATTCCGCTGACATTATAAAATTTTTGCAAGGAACAGAAGGAGCAGATGAACTCTTTAAAAACAAAGCTCCTGCCTCCATGCAAATATCACTAGTTAAGAAGAGCAGAGAAATCAAGTGAGCATGGTGCGTACACAGAATTGGCTCTGAAGAGGCTGCTTTTCAGCAACTGCCATAAGGTGGCAGTGGGTCTTTAAGGCTACCTTACACCTTTCACACAAGCACAATAGGAAATTATCACGCCAGTGGTTTTCCAGCATCTGAAACTGTTTAAGTCAAATCTCCTCATCAAGGGAGCCAGACCATACAGGAAAACTTGGGGCTGAGATCACCTCCACGCCGGAGTCGCACCAGGAGAAAAAGCCACCAGGATCAAACTGAAAAGCCATAAACGCAGCCCCCGTCTAGCCAAAGAAAAATCACAACCTTTTCCTTCCCGTGTACCATTACGATGCCGTTTATTTGACAGAAACGCTTTGCTTTGTGCGTTCACCCAACCATAAACAAGCCAGCGTGCACGAAAGAGTCAGAGGAGTTCTGCACGGCCAGCGAGTGGGGGCTCCAGCAGACTTTTATGCAGGGACCATAACAGCAACACCAGTGAGCAAGGTGGTCACCAGCTTAGTGCAGGGCTGGCACATCAAACAGGCTCCGAAAACGCCAAGGAAGCAGTGGGTATGCAGGAAATGCAGAATGGGGCGATAAATGGGCAAGTTACTTTAGGTAATAAAGTGACTCATCGTGCAGATTGACCCCGGCTGCGTGAGACCGTCAGCTGGGATGGAGCAATAAAATAAAAATGTATGTTTTGCTCTTTACCAGTCACCCCCTGAACCGTGCTACGAAAAGCAGCCAGAGTCGCCCTGAAGAACGAGCCGGTCTATCTTACTGCACGCAGGCTAAAGATAGACTGTGATCACAGAGATTTCTGCGAATAAACACAATTAACTTTGTAATACCAACATTTTCACAGCACCCTAAGTCGAGCAAACCTCTTGCCTTACCTCTCCTTAAAGCCAGGCTCAAACCAGCGTGGACGCCCAAGAACAAGACCTGCCCCAGGAGACAGGGTCTGCCAGGGCTGAGGCTCACGGCCGACGTCTCCCCTCCTGCTCCACACACAGTCAGATCTTCCCTACACCTCGCTAATACAAACATCCAGGGCCAATGTAAATGTTTTATTGGCACTTGACCACGCAGCTTGCTTGTACAACAACTGGAGTCAATCGGCTCATGCAGCACATACCTGCCGGCGCTTACACATTCCTTGCAAAAAGCTGGCAACGACAGATCAAACCCAAAAGCCCAACGTAGCACAACTCAAGAGAGTTCCCCTTCCTTCCCCCAAACCCGCTCGCCAAAACGTCAAACCCCCCCTGCACGAAGCATAGAAAAATCTCTCAGCCAAAGGAATAAACATATCTCTATTCCCTCCTCTCCTTGCCAGTTTGGAGGACCTGATGTGGCAAGGTTTGTTTGCGATCCTCGGAATGCAAAATAAGCCCAAGAAAAAGGGAGTTTGAGTTGTACATTCTTTCGCCCTCCCACAATCGCAGACGGATCTAGATTTCAACTGCGGAGCAGGTCTGCGCCCTGCGAGGCTTCCCGTTAATAGCAATCAGCGCCCCGGCCGCGCAGATCACGTGCCTCCCAATATGAAGGCGCACCCCAGCGCGTCCCCGCGGCCCTCGCTGCCAGCCCCTGCCTGCTGTCACTTTATGTCACCACCCTGACATTAGGCAGGTCCGTTCTTTATATAGGTTCGCCAGTCAGTAAAGGTCAGTATTTTCAAACCCCTCCCCGCTGAGCCGCAGGAAGCGGTTTGAAGCCATCTCGTGTCCGTGGTTAACTACGCTGCTTTTGAATCAATTCCAACAGTTTTTACTCCATCCGGTCTCCCGGCTCCCCCAACCCGGGGGCGCGGGAAGGACTCAGCCGGATTTGCCCTACCTCCGTCCCGTCTGCGGGAAACCGCTGCTGGCTCCATCCAGATCCCGACTCCAGGCCTATCGCTCCTCCAGCCACAAATCCATCGCACTCCATGGGTGCAGCCTCCACCCCGGAGCATGCTCAGTGCCGGCTGAGCCTCAGCCATTTCAGAGCTTTAATGAAATGTAAGCATAAGGAAGTGTCATTAGCAAAAAAAAAAAAAAAAAAAGGTGCAGGATTCATCCCGATCCGGCCAACCTTCCTGTTTCCATCCTCTGTCAAGGAGGTGAAGCCCTCGCTGCGGGGATTGCAGGCGTTTTTAGGCAGCCGGCATCTCGTTTTAGAACAAAAGCAAGGAAAATCCTGTCTCAGGCAAGCCTTGTGCAAAAAGGAACCTTGCCTAGTGACACTCAAACCACCAGATTTTTCACTCTGGGCCTTCCACAAATTACAATATTTTCATGAAATGCCATTAATGTTATTTTTTTCCCCCCCCCAAACAGGCTTCAACTGAGGCTTTTAGCTCGCAATGCAAATAGTGCTTCCCATCCATCTTAAAGCTAAACCTACCCCAGCCTACCCTCTATCGCCTTGAAGGTTATTTTAACTCCATTTGCAAGAAAGTTAAAAAGCAGGATGAAAGAGGGGAGGGAAAAGAGACCACAGTACAACGCACTTCACGCTATGGTTTCCGAAGGACCTGAATTTTACAAGAGGTTTGTTTTTCACTAGTCAGCCCCTGAAATCACTCCCATCGTTGCCTGGTCTCCTCAATGCAGTTAAGACCATTTCAAAGAAGAATGAGGTTGTTTTTTTTATCCTTTCCACTTTTCCAAACAACAAAATATGCAAAAGACACACAACGCTGAAGCCCACTGGGCATTTTCACTGCCGGAGGACGACAGCCCTGCACGCTGCGAGTGGATCTTCACTGTTCCCTAAAAACTTCTATTTCCCTGCGGATCCTTTGCATATCCCCTGCAGATCCCTACTAGCTCACAGGACGACTCCGGAAAGCAAAGACAGTTGTTGCAGAAGTAACGCTTCGCAGGCCAGGGCAAAAATTGGTTATTTAATCCCAACAAAGTTCTAATGGAGACCCTATTCCTCACGTTGGGCCCAAGCCAAAAAAAACCTCTGGATGTTCAAATCCGTTAATTGTGTGTGCGCTCTGCCCAGCGATGCTCGCTTCCCGTGCACGCATGGCTAATATTTCTGCCATGTATGTACACTGTCTGCTGCAGTGCTCAAGTTTTGATTCTTCAAAGGAAGATAAAAAAAAAACAAACAGAAAAATCAAGTTACTTTATCAACATATCAACACAGCACTTCAGAAAAAAATCAGGGTGACCAACGAATGCCAAAAGCCAGCTTTTTTCCTGAACCAAAATTCCAAGGTAATCACAAAAATACTGAGAGACTTTCTGTACAATGCAGCAAGCCAAGTAAAAAGTCAAGATTTTCATCAGTCCGCAGCGCGTTCATGTCAGATGCGCTACACAAGCAACTCATAATGTTGTTCTCTCATCTCTTCCCTGATAAATTCGGCCCAGTCCTCAACATCAAGCTACAGCTTTTTAGCAAATTATTTGGGATACTCTTCGCATTAGACTTGTGAACGCCAGGCAGCCTTTCGTGCCAAGCGCTGGCGAGTCGCTTTTTACTAAAATATTTTTAGAGCACAAAACGTTTGGTGAAGCGACCCAGGATAAACCATACTAATTTGGCACAGAGAGCGTGTGCTTAGACCCCTATTTCTGCTGGAGGATTTCACCGAAGGGCCGGGAGCGGCGGTGCCCTGCGGCAGCCGAGCGGCCCCAGGCTGCCCCTTCTCCAGGGACGTTCATTAGGCACCTCCGTTTTCGGCGCCGGACGCAATTCTCTCTACGTCGCATCAGGCAGTTTTTAAGATACCGCACAGAGCTTTCATTAAGCACAGATTGGTAAACCCTGCCGACAAATTCTATTCTCGTCCTCTCCCTCGCCTTTAAATTGGAGGTAGTTTAAAAATAATATTGAGACCATCTAATCCCGAGGCATGTCTGCTGAATCTAGCAGTGTTTGCATCGAGCACAGCTCAAGCATGTCAAGTTTGTTTCCTTGGAAACAAAGACCAATTTGCAAGCATTGCTTTCTTTCCTTTTTTTTTTTTCCTTATGTAATGAAGACATACGTACCTGCAGCTCTTGTTGATACAAAGGAATTAAAGCCGATTCACTTACTAACAAGGTTCATAAGAGAATTATTAATATCTTTCACTAATGAACAATTGGGTTTCTGCACTAAGGGAAAACCAGAGTTCATCGCTATTTAAAAATCCCTTTTCCCCTCAACAGATACACACCAGAGGCATGGTGTTTCTATTGTTTCCCTGGGGACAGGTAGGGGGAAAAAAAGGCAAAGCCAGAGTCATTTGCTTACCCTAGGCTAGGTATGCTGGTTCCAGAGGGGGAACAATCTCAGAGGGAAATCCTGTATTGCTCCTACATCGCTCCAAAAGATACACTAGTACTGCTGAAAATACACCTGCTTGCTACACAGACTCAAAAGTCAACATGAGCTTAATAAAATAGAAAGCACTAACATCTTCTAGATATGTTTTGCCAGTTTTAAGCCCCACTTTTTCCCCCGTCGAGGGCACGCATCGGGGCAGAGGTGGGAAGCCAGCCTTCCTACGCAGCCGTAACTCTTCTCCCACAGCCGGCTCGCACCAAAGCTCTGCACGCTGAAGGCAGTAAATCCTACGGCGACGACACACAACCTCCCTGTGAGGGCAAGAAAGAGGGAGGGACAGCAAAAAGTCTCAGAGCCGAGTTATCCACAGCCTCATTTGCAAAGGGAGTCGGTACCTCCACCCTCCAGAGCCTTCATCGGGAATTACAAGAGCTCAGCACCTTTGAAAAATCTGTCAGGGATGGCGTCAAAGGGACACGCATGAGAACAGCAAATAAAATTATGGCTCCTTAAACATGCCCTACTGGAGGCTGACTCAGCACAGAGTTCATTTCCCAACATGCTTGGGCCGAGGCCGGGCTGCAATCTCGACTTGGGAAGGTTACCTTCATATCCGAGGGGGAAGAGCCTGAAAATTCCCTTGTTCCTATAGCACGGCCGCACTACAAAAAGCCAAGGGAGCTGCACGAGCAGAAGCTGACAGGAGCAAGAGAAGCCTCCTTCCTCCACGCACGCAGTGGACAAAGCCTCGCAATTCCCTGCCCCTGGAGAATCCCAGTCATTGCTGGAGCCGGTGTCCAGCACTAGAGCTGACGTGATCCCTGGATGCTTTACACTTGTGAAGATCAGGGCTTGGACTCCAACGCACCAGCTATTCCAAAGAGGTTCAGGACTTGCAAATGCCACTTTTCTGGCAGAGCAGCCTTGCTGTCCCCATGCAAAGCGCTCACGGCAGGACCCACGCAGTCACCTGGAGGGCAAACTGTACGCAAAAAGCCCCGAAACACCCCCAAACCCTGTGGATGTCCAGCACAACGGCCCGAGGGTCTCACCCTAGAGCTGGGAAAATTAATCCCTCTTCAGTACGCTGACTTCAAATGTGGCTGAAGAGCATTCAACGGGACCAATGCAGGTTGCTATTCCTGCTGCAATCAAGTAATCCTGGAAGCAAATCCCCCAGCCTACAATCTGCAATGGCGCGCACCCTTTACCAACTCTTCTAATTACTTAGTTTTATTCCAACCAATGCCACAGTCTTAAGGAGTTTTGGAGACTGTTCTAGCCACCCTGAATTCTGGGGGAAGAGCAAGGAAAACAATCCAATTCTTCCCAATCGAAAGCAGCGCGAATGCTCAGAAAAGCACGTAAAAAAGAACCAGACAGATACATCATGATTTGCTTAAATATACCGCAACAACAAAAATACATAGGACTTTTTATAAAGCAATTTGTAACAAGAGATGGGAGTAGCAGTTAATGTCTCCATTTTACAGATGGGAAAATAGAGGCTCGGAGAATTAAGTGCCAGAAATTTCTGGAGTGGTCCTTCACAAACGCGTGGCGCAGAGGAACGCGATACAAGAGACCTGAATGTGAAGTCACGCTCTCTGCTGGTTTACTGAGTCACCTCGCCCGGCCAAGTTGGGGCAGCAAAGAATGTGTTGGGACAGCCCTTTTGGGATGACTCGCCGTGGAATCGCAGTGAAGTTTGCGCACTTTGAGCTGCCTTGGAAAAAAAATAATCTCCTCCACCATTATTTAAAAGCAACCAAAAAACCCCCAAACACGTCACATCAACGTGATCACAAACAAATCAAGTATTTTCTCCCTCGGTGTAACAGTCCCTGTAACTAGCATGTTTTTGGAGGAGAGGGGAAATATTTATCCAAACCAGCAAACTTGCAATCACTAAGGAGCTTTTTATGCCCGCCGCCAAGCTTGAAAGCCGGCAGGTGCCATGTGGGTGAATCTGTGACACCAGGACACAGCCCAAGCTCATACGAGACGTCAGTCACACCTGAATCAACCAACGGGAGCAATAAATTCAGAGAAATTACTTAGAAATTTTTTGTCGGATAACGGGGCTACAAGACAAAGCCCTTGGGGTAAGGGCAATGAGCTCCATTACCGTTTTTTAATGCAGATGCATTAAACACCTGGCAAACACTTAGGTGAAAATATTGTACCGAAACAAAAGCAAATGTGGAAATAGAGTGAGATTATGCCGCTTACTAACAAATTTAACTATTGCTTCCCTTTCTGTTTCCCCGCCAGCCTGGCAGGTATCAGAGGAACAGAGAGCCGATGGATGCCGTGAGCCCCACACATGTCTGGAGACTTCCAAATACAGGTTTAAATTTGGGATGATAGTCATGGGATTTATTGTAACGCCCAAGTCATTAAACCATCCTATTTGCTTGGGTTCCCAGAGCGACAGTGCTAAAGACTTGCTGTATTACAGAAGACAAACGTGGGGATGGTACCAAGAGCTCAAGTCTAAAACTCATGAGCTCAGTCTGATGCTTTCCCACATGAAAGCTCTGTAAAAAACAACCAACCCCAAATTTCAAATCGAGAGTCACACACCAGCTCAGAGTGTTTTGCAAGCCCCCCCGAGAGCCTGCAGCTCCTAGAGATGTAGAGACACTACGGCAAGACACAAATGGTCAGTACACTTGAAAATTAAGCGCTGCTTTCACATCAAGAATTAAACCACTCTTTCAAAAAACAACTTCCCTCAAACTCTCCCATTTTTCCCTGTCCCGCTGTGTATAACACCCACTTACTTGCCTTGCAAGGAGGGAGAGCTAAAGTTTGTTAACATTTTAAACCAAAGGACTCAAAATACAGCAAAACAAAAGGAGGAAAAGAAACCAAACAAACCAACCCACAAAAAGCTACAATAGTGTAACCAGCTCTCGGAAGGTCGCAAAACGCCGGCCGTTGAGCCCAGCAGCCCCTCTCTTCCTTTGCCTGCTCTTGGCCACAGCCACCAAAATCTGTTTTGGAGGCAAAGGCAGAAGTCTACTGGGGAGAAGCTTTGCACACTTTAAAAAATAAAAAACCCCAAACATTTTCTCTGGCTTTATTATACAAGGAAGAGGAAAGCGCTTCACCCTTCCAGTGCTCCATACGGAGCCCAGAGTCTCCCTCCCAGCGCTCATCTCCTGAATTCAAACGTGCATCAAAAGCATCATGGACCTTTGGAAGCTTCTCCTCCGCTCTCGTGCAGCCGTAGCCCAGAGAAAAGGCAAGCAGAAATGGTTGGTTCTGATTGAGTAATACTACCAAAAAATACAATAAAATAAAAGTGCCCAGGCAATAGGAAAAAAAAAACCAAAAACCTGAGTATTTTTCTTCTGTGACAGGAAGCCAAATGCCGGCCTTCAGCAGCCGCTTGATCACTCTCGGGCTTCAATTAAACAAACCCAAGGATTGCCGAAGTCAGCTTCCTCTCCTCGAGCTGCTTTGTGATACGTTTGCTTGGTAGCTGAAACCTCTGGAGTTTCACATGAAACTTATTAGCGGCTGGATCATCCCTGTCACTGACTTCAAAACCCAGAACCGGAGCATCGCAGCAAGACAGCTTTCCCGTGTGCCTTTGATTAACGACTCCTCCTGCACTCGGGGAACAGAATTTCGGCACTGTTTTCATGCACAAGCCAATAAAAAACAGCCAGCCGGGCAGAATATGGCCCTCCAAGAAAGATTTCCAGGATTCCCTGCTCGTCAGCAGCTGACAACACGCAGCCAGACGCGGTCAGCGGAGGGAGGGTGCCGAACAGTGTTCCCACGGCACGTTCCTTACGCCTCGCCCGGGCTGCGGGATGATCCGTCCCCAAACGGCTGAGAGGCAAGCGAAGAGCTGCTGCACCGCCTGGCAAACATCACTCAGGCTTGTTTTATTGCCTCCTCGGCACACTCGGCTCTGCCGACAGACCGACGTCCGTGTGGGAGCTGCGGCTCCGGCCTGGCAGAGCACCCGGGAGCGGCAGGTATGGGACCAACCTCCAAAACAGCCCCCGGTGGAACGCACGGGGCTGCTTCAAAACTAAGGGGCACTCGTTTATGCTTCGTGATATATATTGGGGGTCAATCTCTTCTCCCAAGTGACAAGCGACAGGACAAGGGGAAATGGCCTCCAGTTGTGCCAGGGGAGGTTTAGGTTGGATATTAGGAAAAACTTCTTTCCCAAAAGGGTTCTCAGGCATTGGAACAGGCTGCCCAGGGAGGTGGTGGAATCGCCGTCCCTGGAGGTATTTAAAAGCCAGGCAGACGTGGTGCTGAGGGACATGGGTTAGGGGTGGTTTTGGCATAGGTTTATGGTTGGACTCGATGATCTTGAAGGTCTCTTCCAACCCAAGTGATTCTATGATTCTATATCGGTTCCAAGCAAAAACTCCTGAGAGGAAGTAAAATCCTTTGCAATCTCTTGCGTGGATGCGTCCCCTGCACCGTTCTTCTGCCCGCAATACAACTCCAGCCCAGACAATACAGACCTTGGAGTGTTCAAGGCCAGGTTGGACGGGGCTTGGAGCGACCTGGGCTAGTGGGAGGTGTTGCTGCTCAGGGCAGGGGGGGTGGAATAAATGATCTTTAAGGTCCCTTCCAACCCAACCCAAACCAGTCTGTGATTCTACGACTTCAGGCAAGGTCCCAACCCTGCAAGAGCGGGCACTTCCCCGGCCGTGGGGAGCACTGTGGCGCCACAGCCTGCCTTGGAGACAGCCGTGCTGTCTTCTCCTCGCCACATCGGGTGTGCGGTGGCAGCAGAGACCCGACAGAAACACAAACGCTTCTGAGCCTTGGCTGTGGGTAGACAACGTTCTCATCCTAGCAGGAGGATTGCTCGGCAGCTTTTCCCCCCTGCTTTAAGACAGGGGGAGGGAAAAGCTCACTTGGATGATGATAATAATGACATTAGCCCAGATGGTTATAACGCAAACATCCCTTGGGTACCGCCACCATCACAGTCATATTATTTTATATTCCCCTTTCCTGACATGCCTTAGAAGTCGGCGTGAAAACCTGCAAGGGCGGATATTTACAGGTCAATATGCTGTGACATGCCTGGAGCACCAATATTTTTTTCTAAATCCTTCTTTAGAAAGAACCGAGTAAAGGATCAGTTGTAAAGCAACCCAAGATGCCTGTCAATGCAAACCGCGTTTAACACCCGTCTTCCTCTCCCTACTGAAAAAAAGAAAACAGCATTGAAGAAGTTCCTGTAAAGCCCTGCATATCCCACTGCTAATCTAAAAATGCCCCATTCCCAAAGAGACTGAATGGATTCCAAAAAAATCAAAGTTTGACTTTAAATTATAAACGCTCGAGAAGAGGCTGCATCCACTGCAATGCACAAGCACACAAAAAAAAGAGGAGAAATGTGGTGGATAGGTAACACAAATACATACAAATTTTCCTGCAGCAGTGTAGTTCGTACACACCAGTCTAAATAAACGCCAGTCTCACGTGTTTATACAGCAAGACTAACTCTGCGGGAGGGACGCCAGTAAATGGGACCTTCTCTTCAGATCTAAGAGGTGGAAAGGAGACAACAAGGCGTATAGAAAGGAACTGAGTCCAGTAATTTGAGGGATTCTTATCCATTTATTTTTACCCGGTTCTTATACCTCATTTCTAATCCCTGTAACGCTGCACTCGTTCCCCTCCAGGAGTCTGTCAATCTGCTTGGGAAGAAGGAAGGTTGCTGCCATCATTTTCGTTTTAGAGTCACATCGGAGTGGATCCAGCTGTGTTGATTTGCACAGCTGCATTACAACAAGCTCCTTCGAGAACCAAGGTCAACTCAGCCTGTATTTCATCATAAAAATTCACCAAATATTTTGTCAGGTACATATAATGCACTTCTAGAGGTGAAAGCCAAACTTCTCAGTAAGAAGCAAACTCCACCAAGCTCACGCTTTGCAGACTTGCAGTGTCCATCAGGGACACAATTAGCTGCTCTTCCTCCATGCATTTGGCATTAAATGTAGGATCTATCTTCACTGCAAAAGCCAATGTGGGTCTGTCTTAAAAGGGCTACCTGCAGACAGGTTACATGAAGGTTGAAATGATATTACCTTGCCTTTGCTAGGCATAGGACAAAACTGCAAATTAACTTAAGCTAGTTATAGAGGTCAAAAAAAAAAATCCAATGCTTTGTGCTGAAACTGTCACCTGTCGTGATGCAAACACGGCGCTTCCGGCGTTGCGGACAACGCCAGGCTGTGACACAACCAGAAGAGAGATGTGGAAAACGTGACTTACGCGGCTTCTTCAGTTGCGCTCGACTTCCTCTCCCTTCAACCATTCAGGGGTTTTCTGGGAGACCTTCAAAATCGGAAGGGTTCTCAGTAGAGCACTGCCTTCTCCAGCCTCTCTAAGCAGTGGGAACCGGAGACCCTCCGAGATGCTGCCCGTGGAGAAGGGAAGAGTCAGTCATTCCCATTCGTCACTCCATCCACATTCAGGGCTCAGGGGACATTTTTAGTCACTGGCATAAAGGACAAATAAAGCAAATACTCTGCATAGACAGTGATCAGCACTTGCCTCCGAGTCCCTCATTTTGTTTGCCATTTTCACCTGTTTCCCATCTTCCTGCCTACATAGCCAGGTGCCTTTCCTTTAACCTCACTTTGGGATCAGTTTTTTCCTGTTTGCAGTTGTTCACACAACGCAGGCTCCCAATCCCTCACATTTCAAAGCTTCATCGTCCGTGCCATTTTTCTCTCTTCTGTTTTGAACTCTCTTCTCCTATTTTTAATTCCTGTATTTTCTTTCTGCTCCGTTTCTAATTTATTCTCTCCATCCCACTTCTGTCTTTCTAATCCTTTCTTACTGTCCTCTCAGGGCAGGTTTGAAAACAAAGTTCCTGCTGCTGCTCACCTCAAGGTACAGGCAGCAACAAGGCGTAACTGCTTTATTCTGCGGAGTCTGACAGTGAACCCACAGGAAACAACCCCCAAAAAACCCCAAAACCCTGCCAAGATCCCTGTTCTAGTCTCACAACCTACCAAATTCACTCCGAAGATATATATGTGCTCCACCACCACAACAGATAGGAAGGTATGGCTGCCACAGGAATCCTCTCTGGTATCCTAATACAACCTAAGGATAAATCTAAATACTCTCCCCCCATTGCTGCCAATGCAAAGTGATAATGTGTATAACTCTGAACACATATGTGCGCGCATCCATGTACCTGGAAATACAAGGAAGAGTTTTCTTGCTTTTGTCCTGTATTTAAGTTTTTTCTACTAGCTTGGCCTACCTTGTCCTGCCCGGCTCACGATGCTGCTCTGTTAAATGAGTATCGGATGCTGTCTGAAAATTCAGGTTTTAAACAGCTGCCCCTATCCCACTTGCAAGGTGAAGCATTAAGCAAGTATTAGCGCGGCAAAAATACGAACCCAGCCCAACAATGAAGAGAAACATCCCTTGGCAAACAAAACTGGTGGGGGAAACAAGTGGTGGACCTGAAGCCTCCCCGGGCACCCCACGGCTGGCTGGGAGCCCTGGCTGCCCACCCTGCCGGCAGTGTCAGAGCCCCCCCCCTTTCCATACAACACCCGTCGCTGCAGGTAAGCCAGGCTTTACTGCTTAATCAACCACCCAAAGTTCATATTTAACCCTGAGAAAGCGAGGACCCCTGAGGTGAAGGAGGTCTGTGCGAGGCAGCTGGCACCGTCCCCCTGGGGAAGGGGGTCCCGACCAGTCCCGCCCAGTTAACACACCAAGCGGGGGAAGAGCGCGTCTCCGAGCCTCTCCCGCCTGTCGCAGCCTTGGCTCTGCCAGCTTCAAGGCACTTCGGTCCAAGGCAGCAACACGTTTGAAGCACAAACAAACCTGCTCAGATAAACTAAGCACCTGCTCGAAGCTAATCTGCGCTACGGGGTCCCTACAGCAAAGCTGACAAAGCCCCGAGAGGGGACAGGGGGGACGAGCCATCAAAGAAGCCAGTGATGAGCGAGCCCACCGGACCTCCTCCCACGGACCCCGCTGGGGCTTGGACCCTCCCCGCATTTCACAGCCACAAAAAATAGCCAAAAGAAGGGTTGATGCCGATTTCTCTTCTGACTCCGGACCTCGCCTCCCCTCCCCAGCACACCCCTTTGCTTTGCAGAGGACATTTACAGCAATGACCTCCATTCCATTATGCCACATATTTTCGCTTGCTTTCTTCCATCATGAATCATTAACAATCCCCCTTTATCACCCTATAGCTAATATACTTCAAATTAAACTAATAAACGGAATTGCATTGAAGCTTCAGGTTGTGAGGTTTTTTTTCCTTTAAAAAACCCCAACCCTCTCGCACAGAAAAGTACACAGTTTAGCCTAAAGAGGAGAAGAAAAAAAAAAACCAAACAAACGTAAAGCATGGTTGAATTTTGAGCCTACCAACCTTCTATGCTGCCCTTTTTAGGTCTGACAACAAAGAGGCGTGAACGCTATCGAGTCACACACAGGTACTGGCAACACGATCCTGCTTTGTGCCACTTTCCAGCTAGGTGCGCATTTTAATACAACGCAAGCTGCCACACCATTAAAAAGAAGCCTCAAACCAAAAGGCTGTAGGAAAAAACCCCCGCTAGTTTAGCAGACTACCCTCATTTTTAACCTTAAACAAGGCACCAATATAGAGCTACTTTTGCAATGTGTCACATTTAAAAACCACACAGCCCCCCACGACGCATTAAAAACCCGCCCAGCAGTGATGTTTTCTGCACGCCATATATAATGAATGTGTCCCAAGGCGCTGGAGAGCGGGAGCAGCGTTTCATGGCTCCCTTTGCCGTCTGCTCCGACGTGCACGCCAGCGAAGCCTTTCCTCAGCACAGCCACACAAACGCAGGAAAAAAAGGGGGCCTGCCTCACCACGAGGCGATTAAAAAAATTGGGGGATTCGAAAATAAACAGAGAGGTGGCAAGACGAAGCGCCTTTGCAGCCCGTAGCCTTACCTGCTGGGAAGGGAGAGGCGCAGAGGGAGCCCTCCCAGCAGCAGCACCCTCGGCACAGCGGCTCCATCCGTGCTGCCGGGGGGATAAACTACTCAGGAGACAACCCGCTGCTACGTGCCGCCGAGCCATTTCAGGTTTAGAGGCGTTTTCGTCCAAGGCAATCTTTAGGAAACCCCAACGGAGTGGAGAATCAGCAGTAAAAACCTCTTAAGGAAAGCCTGGCGCGATGCACACCTCTCCCTTCGGCCGTGCTGGCTTTTTAGATTCCCATCAAGGATTTGGGAGGCCACATGCTCCGCAGCGCGGGAGGTGGCGAGGAGGATGCTCAAAGGGAGCAGCATCCTCCCGGCACGCCGCGGCTCCATCCCATGGTGGCCCCACGCTGGAAGGGGAAGCGAGGAAGCGGGACGCCGCGCCGCTCCCGCAGCCTGGCAGGGGGAAGGAGGCGAACGGAGGAGAGCGGGGACAGTTTTTAAGCGCTCTTGATCATTCCTCGGAATAAAATTCTTTAAAAAAAATTACTCATCGAACGATTAAAATGTGCAAACATTTTGCTTGGTGTTCCGACTGCCACATTTAATATTTCAAACAACAACCAGGCCAATATTGTTGCTTAATTTAACATAACTGGATCCCGAATGCATTTCTAACAGATTAAACCACAGAAATATCCACATGTTTTAATGAGGATTTGGCACTACTCGGAGCCAAACAGATTTTAGCAATATTTTTGGACTACAATTTCTTTCAGAAGAAAAGAAAGCCCACTAGTAATGGATCTGCATTCCCCACATTTCCAGCTTTTTTGGATTTAAGTGCAAATTGAGAAACCTAAATATTTAGTGCTATTATAATTTGAGCAACATCTGGACGATTCTCTTTGCCTCGTAAAAGATTTTAGCCAGCTTTGCAGAGGCTCCGTCCATGTTGCCGGGGCAGAATGGCTCCTTTCACATTTGCATGCTTCACTCAGATTCTGTAGTTTCTATGCCAACAAGCATTTGTAACTCTTTAAAAAGCACATTTGGAAGTGGGGGGAAAAGGAAGAGTTGAAATGTGATAAAGATTTGTTTTGTTTTCTTTGGGGATTTTTTTATTTTTTGTCATTGCTCTCCAAATCTAAATCATCCATTCCTCCTTTTGGGTTTTTTTGTTTGTTCTTTGTTTTTCCTGAGCCCCGGAAACCTCAAAAAGGCCCAATAAGCTTCATCTCAGCCATGGCAACTCATCCACCTGCTTCAAAACACAGCAGTGACTCGGAAAGAGGAAAGTTTGTTCAGTCAATCTGATATATATATTAAAAATACATATAAAATACATACATATATAATTTATATATAACTCCAGTTCTCTATCCGGACAAATAATCAATAGCAAACATCTATCGGTGTCTCTTCAGACAAGAACTCTGTAGGAAAGGAATAAATCCGCGGTGCCGAGATGAGCCCTCCAGGTCTATCCCAGCCCGATCCCGGCCGGCAAAACTCCCCACAAATTTACCTCTCCACCTCCTACCGCAGGGTACAGGGCCTGAGCGAGTTTCCAAAGCCCAAGGAAAAGTAAACAGAGACAAGTAGCTACTGCTGAACTGTCACTCAAAATCCAGCAGTTTGATTTTTAACCAGATTTTTGGAAGCGGTGCCTGCCTTTCCTCCCCACCCCCAGGCCCAGACCTCACAGATGGCTCCAATTTTGCAGCTACCGCTTGCGCTCAGCGCTGTGACGCGAGAGGTGCACGGAGACAAAGAAAACCAGAGCCACGAAAAGCAAAATAGAACACTCAAAGCAAACAATACTACCGATCTCACAAAAATAAAGGGAAAAAGCTGTGTGTGTGTATATATATATATTTTTTTTTTTATGCAGATGCAGCCTGCTAGACTCATGGCCACTGTGAATTCCTCTTCCACCTGAAGTTCACACATGGGACCCAGCGATGCCTGCGGAGCCTCGGGATGCCTCGGGAACAGCCACTCATCATCACAAAGATGCCCACCAGAAAAACCAGTAGGCACAGGCCGCTTCGGAGCAAGGAGAGGCGAAACAAGCTGTTCCCACCAAAAGGCAGGACTAGAGGGGTGTTTTCTGAGGAGCTGCTCCCCAGGAGGAGCTGAGCAGGCAGCACAGGCAGGGTAGCACCTACCATCACCTGCTTCTCCTAATTTTCTTGTCCATGAGCTCCAGGAGATTAAAGACCAAAACGCACGGTGACACTGCCAGCACTAAACGTTCATTTACAGGCTCATCCTTAACAACGGAGATCTATTAGCCCCTCCAATCCACCTCCTGTGCATCTGTAATATATAACCTGGTGTGCTGGGAGGGGAGAGGAAGTGGATGCCATGCAATCATCAAGACCAAGAGAAAATGCTCCAAGACCCAAATATGATAAACTTCTCTTACTTCAGCTAGACAGGGGGTACAGAGGAAGGAAGACTGGATGCCCTTAGCCAGAGCAAAACGCTTCCTGCGCCGCTGTTCTGGCAGGGCACCGGCTCCTTCCCTCCCCGCACAACCACAGACGATGCTGCGCATCAGACAACCCGATTTCATCAGCAACCTGGGATTTGTTTTCGCAAGCAGGGATCAGGATGAGATCCAGGAAGGGCAAAAACTCCCTCGGGGAACAGGAGACAAAAAAGGACAAGATTATCAGTATAGTCGTGGTGACTTAAAAAAAATAAAAATATTCATTTTCAAAAGCAGTATTGTCTCACGGGACTAGTAACAGCCCCCAGCTAACAAACACAGTTACTGCCACAAAGAGCCATCAGAAGATCAGGAGAAAAAGCTACGTCTGTACAACTCCTCTCAGTTGAAAAAAGGCCTGTAGGTCACTGCCTGGCACACCAAATGCCTGGAGCAGGAGGAAGGTGCCTTGCAAAACACAGCCATTAACACCTGCTTTTCCAGCCGAAGGGGCACAAGTCCTCCTCCAGCCTAGCTCCCGGCCTCTCACGTTCCTTGCCGTGATTTCACAACCTTTGCCATTTCAAAAGCCCTTCTGGAAACCAGGCCAGCAAGCACGGAGCTATTTTACACAAGACTCTCTGCGTGACTGAGAAATTCAGGCTTCTCCCTCCACTTCGTGCATATGTAGCTTATGCTGCCTACGGATCAGGTCCGTAAACGCTGTAAATCAGAGTATTTTCACCTACTTCAATGAAGTGCATGGGTTTGTACTAGCTGGAAACACAGCTCCATCTGTGATTTAAGAGACTGAGCCTAAAATACTGAAATCGACGGCAGCTTCCGACAGACAGGAGGTGGCCACCTGAGTCTTCTCTGTCTGGGATAACTTCTTCCATGCTATGCACAACAAGCCACGTGCACCGACAGGAGCAAGAAATAGCAATACACCAGCGACAGAAGCAACAGAACCGGGCGGTTTTCTGCTGCAGCCTACTCCTACACACCCCCGGGACTTCTGAACGGGGAGAGAGAGATCTCTCCTATTAAGAGTAGGGAGAGTGATTCAAAAATCAATCTTTGGCAAAATCAAAGTCTGTCGGGACTCGCGCTAATGAATTCCCTTGCCAGGTTTATGATGTTTAACAGAAAACAAAAGACTGTTGTAGGCACGGCCCAGCAGGTGAGACCTGAGGAGGATATTCACACACCGGGGTTGACGGTCCCTAAGCAGGAGAGAGGTTCCCTCCCTCCCCTGTGCCAAGGGGCATTCGGGCGATGAACCGTCATCTCACCTGGCTCTGGTGGTCTCCTGGAGTTGGGTGGTATCAAGATACCTCCATTGTTCTTCTGCTGGAGATGGCAGCACAAAACTCTGGCTGAAAACGCAACAGACGCTCACGTGTGCTCTTCGGCTAATGGAAATACCCGGGGGCCACGGGTCCTTTGTGCCGAGCCTTCTCCCAGTAGGTCCCTTACGGGATTACTGCAGCAGCCAAGTAAGACAAATTACTATTAGCTGGACTAAATGCTACGGAAAGATCATGAAAATGAATTAACTCCTACCCTTCTCTCTTCCGTGATGGATTACACTCTGCTCCTTTGGAGCAATTTCAGGTAAGGGAAGGGGGAAACATACGACAGATATGAGGAATTTATTGCCATGTGGTTTCTTATGTTGAAACACAGCACTGAAACCATCCCCAACGCCTCCGGTCATGCTGTGAGATGAGGAAAGAGCCAGGGCCACATCCAGGTCTGGTGCCAGCACCTTTTCCCTGAATACAATGGAGATGAGCTCCACCTCCCTGTCCCTACGCCTGGCAGCCCACACCTGGATGTGCAATGCTTACGGGGACGTGAATGACTGGGCAACAAACCCTCTTCCTTACGCAAGACTCTTGTTTTTAACACATTATGCTTTTTCTCATCACCTGCCCTCAGTATAATCCCCCATCAGAAGTAAGGCCATCCCCAACTGCAAGTTTTTATGTATTTCCCAAAACGTGTTGGAATAAAACCAGAAAGCAAAGCGGAGGGCTTCACTCCCTTGACTCTGGTCTAGATCTGGAGCTGTGCCACAGCTTCTACACCGGCTCCGCCAGCGTGCCCGGCTAGCCCAGGGCCCCGAATGCGTAGCCTGGTATAAAAAATAAATGTGTTAGCTGATAAAACATGAAGCTCCCTTCCTCAGCCAACGCACCCACAAAAGCTCTAATTTAGCGGTGAGATTCATCACTGAATATTACATCACTTTTCAGCCTTTTAAGGAAGCACTCCAGCATTTTCCCAAATTAATCAGGTAGCTTTTTTTTTCCTTTCCCAGTCAGACAAAGTTAAAAATAGCCAAAAGCCAGGTAGGTGTCAGTGAAAAGCTCTTGCAGGGACACCTGTAAGGAACTAGGTCCTTGCCCATCTCCAGGCACTGAAATGCAGCAAAACCACCTTCCCAGCAAACAAAACAGAACGAAGCCCAAGGACAATGCTCCCCATTAATACTGGATAATTTTAGGGCTTCAATTGCAGGCAGTCCATATTGCTAGCAAAATCCTCCATAAGACTTGCACTATCTACCATAGCAGGCTTGACCCCATTTTCATACGCAGAAAAAAAAAAACCCCACCCTCATAATCCTCCAGAACACAGAGCAAATAGCACTCTCTGGGACTCCTTCAATACCACCCTATTAAAATACAAACATGTTCCTACAGTAGCTCAATGATTTTAAACATTCACCATCTTTTCATTGCAGGTTTTAAGCGCTTTGCCTGGCAACTGTCTGAAGGGCAAATCATTATGGAAATAGGAAGACAATTAATTTTCCTTTATTCTAGAAGAGAGGATTATTGGAATAAATAAAATAATCAGCTTAGACAAGAGCACAATTCACAACTTATGAAAAAAAGAGGACTTTTTTTTTTTTTCATTTTTCTTTCCAAAGAAAAGATTTTCTTGGATGGAGTTTGCAAGGCAAGTGCAGAAGTTTTGGAGTTAAATAACCTTGGACTGCTAACTCACAAATAACTCCCTATATGCCATCAACAGGAGGAAGGCTGCCATTTCAGGCACTCTCAGAGCCACTTTTTTATTTATTTATTTCCTATAACAGCTTACAACACCCACAAAAGAAGAATCAAAGGCCACTTCCCAATCTCATCTCGTACAGAGGTAAATCTGAAGGAGCCCCAGGCTAGACATAGTCCCAATCCGCGTGGGAAAGGCGTCACGGGAGAAAGATCAGCCACGGCACCGGGCACTGACAACTGCAGGTCACTGCTTTTTAGGGTCCCCTCCCCATCCAAGCCTCTGCCTCCAGTAAATCAACACTCAGGCTGTTGAGATGAATGAATTTCTCTGGATTTCAAGCACCGTAGAAAATACTGGAACTGGTTTCAAAATCAAGCAAAAAAGAAGGTTATATGCTAATGCTTGCTGATGAACGCAAAGGAGAAGAGCAACTGTCTAATCAATGCCACTACTTGACGCCCGTCTGTAGCACTGGATGCTCAGCATCGTGATTAAGATGGTTAAAGGAGCATCTGATACACTGCGACACGCATGTACATCGACGTATATGAATTAAGTTAAAGGTGAGACATTTAACTCCCAAACCCCAGCAGGCAGAAGTGAACAAGAGGAAAAGGAGAGCCTTCAAGTTCACATTAGCTAGACATGAATTTATTATTTACTGAGAAAATGTTGGGATATCTTGGTAAGAACTGTACGGTTATTTGTGAAGGACTCTTCTAATAAGCAGCGTGTTACAAAAATAGTATGGAAACGGCGCTTCAAGGTTGCTACAGCCTCGAAAAAGAAACAGAGATAATTGATGGAGGCACAGATTCCCAGGAACACTAAGGACTGTAAAAGCACTGAGAAATCAAATTGATGATCTGGAAAATAAGATGAGATTAAGAATGATCAGGTTAGCTGGGGCTCCTGAAGGAGCAGAAGCAGGAGAAAGCAGACTTTAGTTCACAGTGGATTATTAAGGAGGTTAGGGATGAATAATTTCTACTGTTCCTGCTGCGTCCCGGTGAGCCGGGTCCCCAGACAGGGCAGTTCCACAGTGCCCCGCACCCCTCCCGGGGAAGGAGCTCGCTCCCGCATCAAGGAGCCCACGTGTTTAAGCCAGCTCATGAATCTGAGCCTGGTTCCAGGATCCGGCGCCGTCTCCCTCCACTGCGGTGACACCAGAGGGAACTGCATGGCTCAAAGCTGCTCCCTTTGCTTTCTCCAGCAGCAGCTCCGCAAACTGCGGGTGGCCGGGTGCCACCAGGATGCAGCAGCTGGAGAAAGCTGGAGAAAGAGCTGCCGCAGGGCCCGGCACCCCTGCCCTTCCCACAGGGCACGGCCATGTCTTCTGTTTGCTGCTCTAGCTGCAAATCACTGTGGCAGCAAGTAGGTCACAGACTAGATGGCGCTTGAAGAATCACCTGCAGTTCATTTCCTCTTCCTTTTTTTTTTTTTTTTTTTACATTTTTGTTTTTTTTTTTTTTAAGAGCCACCCAGTCACTTCACCACCACCTTCAAAACCAGCCTCTCCTCCAGCACAGCCCCATCCATCCCCCCTCCCTCCCTCCCAGTCCTCTCCCCCTCCGCCTGCCATGCTCACAGCCCCGTCTCCTGTGTTTCTGCTCTCTCTGCTCTGTTTAATTCCATCTTTCCCCTGCAGGTGGATACAGGTCTTTAAAGCAAGATTTTTCTTCCATCTTCCCTTTCACCACAGATCATATTTTTCCAAGCACAACGTACCACACTGTATTGCTGCTCTAACAGTCAGAAGCCCAAATATGCGTCCTCCACACTGATCAATCCATTAACTCTCATCCACCACAGGAATGTGGTTCTTCTACTCATTTCACAGGTTAAAAACGCAGCTCCTTCTCCCATGCCTGTAACTTCACTTATTAATCCTCAGGGAGAAGGGGGGTATGGAGTCTCCTTTGGCAGTGTCTGCTTTCAGGCTTGCTCAGGTCCCCTCTCAAAGCAGAGCCTCCACCAGCCTCCCCGGACACAGGGCTCCCATGGGATCTGCCAGGGAGATGCCGCAAGGACCTTCCCTGCTTCCCCCAGGACGCGCGGAAGAGCCGGCAGCCCGGCAGGGGGGCTCGGGGCAGAGGGAGAGCACTGCGAACGGGCACGAAGCGAGGGTGCAGCAGCAAGGAGCTGGCTCAAGGTGCTAAGGAAGCAAAAATGCAGCCACAAGCTGGATTTTGAAATGGCCAGCAAGGCAGGAGAGCAGGAGAACAAAGCTTCTCCTCTGAAGCGAGCCTCGGGAAGGCACGAAGGCGGAGAAGCGCTGCGCGTTACAGAAAACCCTTCCACACAGCTTCACAGCAGAAAGAGGATTCATCACAGCAAATAATTACACGGCTTATATCATAATGTCTGGTTTTAGAGTCATTGCCAATTGACTAAAGGTTGGCTGAAGCAGTTAGAAGGGAGAGAAGCAAAGACAGCAGGCTTTGAAGTGGTTATCATTGGATTATTAAAGACTGGGACTTCGATGCAATGTATTACCCAGCACAGTAACTTTCTCCTCCCGGAGACTGCCAGGGTTGCACATAAGGTTTCTCTAGATACACCTGTAAGATTCGGTTCCATTCTGTCCTTTCTGTTTTGAATGCCGTCCTTGGCTGCTATGCTGAGCAAGTCCCAAATTAAGTTTCAGCTCCTCCACCAAACAAAGTTATGCTGATGGAGAAAGAGGCAAAACTGGCCATAGGGGCAGAATTTTTCACAGAAATCTAAAGTCAGGAGCCTGCAAATTCCAGCAATGAATCCTCCAGAAAAGCCCAAGCATCCGGGAGCCCCCTGCGCTGCATTCTCTGCACGCACCGCAGTCCGCACCGCCCCGGGACACGCGAGTGGAACACCCAGGGTAGCGTTTTTGGGTGGGAACGGCACCTCTGCTCTCCCCAGTGACTCCAGCCTGAGCCCCGGCTGTCGCCTCCCCCACCGACAGCCCCGTCCCCCGCAGGCTGCTGCCCCGTCCCCTCGGCGGGGCCTCACAGCCCGCCTGGCGGGGGGCAGCACTCCCACTCCAGCGGGCTCCGAGCTGCCCACAGGCTGAAGAACCACCCTCCCCTTGGTTCGGCCATACCGGAGGGCTGGGGGGCGAGGTGGAACGCCCGCTCCATGGGAACGCCCCAGCAGGGATCCGCAGAGCTCCTCCGGCAGAGCCCAAGAACACATCCGCAAACTTTGCACCAAACAGACATTAATTTTGGATGTAGCTATTTTTTTTTTCCTTCCAGACTTAGCAGTTCCAGGGCTGGCTGAACGCCTTCTCGGTGGCGAAGAGGAGCCCTGCTTGGGTAGAGATCCAAGAGCGGGAGGCAGCCGTGGGCTGAGGCTCTTGCAAAAGCTGCTCCGAGCCAGAGATAAAGAACCCCCAGGCCACCAAAGGCTTGCTAAGGCTGTAGCACAGTGCTCCATGCTAGGGGCTCTCCTCAGCCACTGAAAATAGCTCAATTTCCCCATTTTCCTCTGAAACAAGAAGAGGAGGAGGGCTTTGCTCTTTGGCTTCAAGCCAAAAGGCATGGCACTAAGGAAACAGTGTCACCTTTGTCCTTTTCCTGAGGCTTTCCCCTGTTTTCTGGTGCCAGAGACGCCTGCCCTGGTACTGGAGACCGAAAAAAAAAGTTCCAAGCTGGTCCAAACCATTTTACGGATGAACATGATTCCCTTTCCCTGCGAGACTGCAATAAAGAACGAGACGATGGGTCCAGGCTCCCCGACGTCACCCCCTGCAAAAGGGAAAGGCAGTTACGCACTGCACAGGGGGAGAGCCAGGGACAAATGCCTTGTCCCAGCGGATGGACCAGTCCTGGTGCCACGGCACCTCCGGGTCCTGTCCTGGGAAAGCAGCCCCCCACCTACACACGGTAGGTTAAAGATTGATTTTTCTTACACCTTGATCAGAAACAAATTTTAAGGTCGCTTTTAACTTTCTTGCTTCCACCTTGGCTTTTCAAAAAACTTCAGTCCTTCAACCGAATGCACGTTTTCACCAGAATGTGATCATTTTCCTCTGAACCCCTCGTCGTGGTGACAGGTAAGTCACCGGCACAAAATAAAGATCTGAAATAGAACACACTTATCCACCACTGAGAAACACACAACACCGCTGGATCCTGACAGAACCAGAGTCCTCCAAGAGACAATTTCCAAAACAGTATTCTGAAAACAACGTCCCTCCCTATATAGATTTATATTGCTCTATCTCTATCATTTTCCTTACACCCATCAAAACGAAGATATAATTAACCCATCCTCAATAGAAATTACAATGATTTTGAAACAGCAAGAAACAATCTATTTGCATTTGGTAGCTAATTATTCCCCCTACGCACACAGGCATCAATGTTCCCTAAAACCATCCACAGAACAGACAATCTGTGCTAGCCAGAGCTTCTGGAAAGGAGGGGAAAAGGATGGACTAAGCATAAAAAACTCAACATTGGGGTGGCAAAATTCTCTTCAAATAGGCAGCCTCTCCAGCTCAGCCAAGTCTGTAATAGCATTGCCCTTCTGAACTCATCTGACAGCATTAGCAGCCACCTGCGTGTCGCACGTAAGCTGACAGCTACCACAGGACGAATCTAGCGGGAGCCACTGACATTTGCAAAAATTATTGAATTATTATTCCCTTCTTCGCACCACTCCAAGGAAATACGAAGCCGTTTTCCAACACACAACACCACAAACAGATCCTGCTGCTGTTGGACATAAACCTAACACCGGGTAACACCAGGACTGCCGTCGTAGCCATGCAACACGCGGATTTTCAGTGGCACAGGCAGAGTCGCATCTATTATTATTCCCTCCTCGAAGGAGGAAGGGTGTGCCCTTCTTCCACTCGTACACAGTCCCCGAGACGTGCCGAGGAGTGATCTCTCCCAACTGGAGCTCGAGGGGAGCGATTTATTCCCGTTAGGTACATAACGCTCAAAACGACACCCTTCCCCGCTCCCCCCAAGCCAGGCAAGTTTTGCTGACAGTTCGCCTCCATTTCCTCATCATTCAGGAGGATTACCTAGATGTTTTTACGAGGTAAAGACGCAAGCCGTGGTTAGCGAGCGCTGCCTCTGCCAGCTCAAGTGCAGCCCGAGAAAAATCAAGCCACCCAGGTTATTTCTGCTCGACATCCTGGGCGCCCCCGGGTTGGCCCTCCATCACTTGTGCCGTAAGTATTTGGAGGAAGCTGATCAAGGGCGGTAAATCACATCCTCCTTCACCCACGCTTTCTGGAGGTGAGCAGATAAAACGCCGTTCGCTCACTGGGAACTCAGAGAGGTTTTTCCTTCCTCCAGGATGCGCCCGCACAGCAGCGACTGGGAAAGAAGGGAGCTGGGGTTCACCTTGATGCAAATCCGTGTGCCTGCAACACTTACCTCGCTGGCACGGCATTCCCTCCTCAACGCGCGAAAAGCGATCGTCCTTTAAAGCAAAACCAAAATATCTCAACGGTTATTTTTCCTCCCCCATCTGACACAGGTTTGCAGCTCCTCAGGCACGGGGAGGAAGGAGAGCAAAATAGTAATAATTAGGAAAAAAAAAAAGAAGTATTATCCTGTAAGCAATCAAAGCTAATCCCTTTACACATTTTCTTTCCAACAGAAGCACGATATATCAAGTCCCACTGGGTTCTGCTCACAACTAAACAGGACTAGGTGTTTTCAGCTCCCTCCTGCCAACGCAGCTCAACGTGCAGCAGGCCTCACCTCGTACCACCGTTTAACTCAACATGAAGTCACCCTGGTGCTCCACCCCAGCTCTAGAAAGTCAGCCCGCGCCTCAGTATGGCCTTGCACAGAAATAGGATTACTTTGGCCTGGAGGAAAAAAAGAAACCACGACATGAAGGTCACCCATAAAATCATTACACAGCTCCCTCTCTTCCCCAGCTCCTAAGAGAAAAAAAAACCTTTATCAAACCCTCAACCTTAAAGTAGAAACACAAAAAGATATGTACATTAATCCCATATACCTCCGTCAATTTTTTTCCTCGTGTCTTTAGAGCAGTTGTTTACTGCAGCCAACTGCAGAGAAATTACAGTAGCTTAACTCTCCAACTCCCTCTAAAGGATTAATCTTCCAGTGAGCATGCTCACGCGAGATCTTTTTTCAGCAGTTGCATCCATTTCATGAAATGAGGGCTGCTGCAGACATGAGGAAATGCCATTTCAGGACTACAGGCAAAGTGAAACAGCCCCCAAAAATAAGGACTAATCCCTTCCTGGAGCTCTGGAAAGGATCTCTGCCCAACTCTCTACCTCCAACAAGGTTTAAAGATTTCACGTTCATGTGCCCTTTCAGGAAGAGGGGGGGCTAGTGGATTCCCTGCGACACACGTTTTAAATGTCTGCTCTTGGCTTTTCTCTACAAGCTGGTGGACAGTTCATCCACCGAAACTTCAGTCAAAAATAGCTTCTTCTCACCGGCAGATTTTTTTTTCCTTTTGTACCACTTGTTGGCTCATCTTTGCTCTTAAAAAAAAATAAATCAGGNAAAGGAACAGCTTTAAAAATCTTGTTCTCAACTCTGCAGCACAGTAGATAACAGATCCCAAGACACATTTAACTCCACAGATTAAGGACCCATGCAAATGAGGATTTGCTAGTAGACAACAAATCCAGTATCTAAACAAGGCTGTTCAAGTAATCTTGTCCATTCTCTCCTAGACCACTGTCGATTAAACTGCTCTATTTGAGGTATTTCTCCCTCACCCCAAATGGCACACCTTGAATCAGAGCTTGCCCGGGGAAAAGAAAGCTCCAAAATTAAGGACAAATATTTATACTTTAGAAACAGACTCTTCCATTTTCATCTTCCCATATTACCAGGGTACTGCCGTTCCCCTTCCCATTTATCTATTTTATGTCCTGTTGCTTAATTGCTCTTTGTAGCTGATAGAGATCCAAGCCTCCCCCTCCCCCACAAAAGGCTCTTATTTCAAGTTTTAAACCCTGCTTTAAACCCTGTGTCTAGGACACATCCAGACCAGCCTGCAACCCCTGAGCGCTGGGGAAAATCCGGAGCGGGCTACAGCCGAAGGTGTGAGATTGCTTCCCAAATCCAGTCGCCAGGCTTCACCCCAGCCGTTACAAAGATCTAAACATTTTTTTGTTTTTTTTTTTTTTTAAAAAAAGACTCTTGAATGCCTTTGATGCCACGAAGCCCCTTTTATGTTTTAATCCCTACACGTGAATCCAGAAAAAAGGCAACATGTCATGATAGTGTTAAATAGGGGCTATGTCTGCTTTTTAAAATGAATGCTCACCATAGCGACAGTGTCCGTAAGGAATGATAAAACGTATGGTGACACTGGATATTTTGTTCTGTTGTCACCTAAATAGAATCACCCACAGAAAGGAAATCTCTGTTACCATGCATTAAAATAGACGCTTTGTTTTATTTATAAAGCATCCAAACTGGTTGGTTTGGATGTGTCATAGCACAGGCTGTTCATCCACCCCTCCCTGCCGTATCCTTTGGGGACGCACGGAATGATGCCTGCGCTCATCCTGCCCTCGCCTCCCACCGATCTCAGGTGGTGCTGAGCCTGCTCCAACTTCTCCCTCGGAGGAAGGTTTGGAGCGAGGGTGGGATCTGTCCCTGAAAATCCCCGCAAAGAAAAATCCCAGGCTTTAGAGCAGGCAGATCAGAAAGCCTTGATGCAGGAAGATCATGCGCTGCTCTTCCTCTTCCATTGCAGGATTACACCCAAACATGAAGTTGGGATATCAGATACGGAGTTATCCTGACCTGTCATTCCCAATTTGGAAACTAGTCATACTCCCTGAGAGTTTAGACTTTGAAGATTGACTGCTATTGATTCTTCTTCAAGCAAACAGCCCAAGCTGGCAATCAGTCAATAATAAGCAATTACTCGACAGCCTCTTATCTCCAGATGCCAGCCCAGACAGCTCGAGTCATAGAGGCAGCAGGTCAATAAATCAAAGCTGTTCTCAAATTTTAAAATACCATCATTTAAAAACCCACCCAGCCTTCAACCTGGCTGACAAAGCAGCCAGGACAGAGACGTTCCTGCAGAACAGTATGGTGGCGTGTTGCTCATTTACCGAGCAGGACGTGACGTGGTGAAATCCACCTCTGGCACTTCTCATTTCTCATGGGTAGCCCAAAAGTTGCAGCTGGATGAAGATGGTGAGAAGGAGAGGAGGAAGCAAAACCTTTCTCCTTCAAACAATTACTTGTAGGGAAGAAGCAAAGTCTTCCTTAAATGCTCACCATTCCTGGCTGGCTCACTTTGACCCACCTTGCTGTTTGCCCAGAGCCTCAAAAAATACCAGTGAATTTAACAACACCGTGACAGCAAATTGATGGCACCTTTCTAATATCCCTGCTGTGACCTCAGTACCCCGGGTATACAATTAATCATTTCATCCTCGGAAATGCACTTCTTTGCTCTTCCCTGGACTAAACATGATACAAGGACGTGAGCCAAAGGCTCCTCTTGTGCGTTTCGGTGTGACCCAGAGGCGACGCTGTTAAGTGCAGTGGTGCCATCACAGTGCAACAGAGAAGAAAAGCAGCCTTGCCAAAAACTCATGTAGGCGTTTTATGCTCTCAGTGCAGGCTCCCTTTAAAGACTCATTCGTATGAAAAGAGCTAGGAATTGCCTATATAACTTGGAGGAGACCACGCAGCTGGAATGGAAGCCTAGCGCCGTGGCAACCTTCTATCTAGTACTGCAGAACCTAGAAACTCCAGAACCTTCACCGTTTATCCACCGGCTCTCGCGTAAGTCATGGAAACAGCCTATAAGTCCCAAAAGAACAAAGTAATACTTAATGAATAATTCTGCTTCTGCTGCTAGAGGAAGCAGGTGGCCTACAGGAAGCGGCGTCCTCCACACCAGGTGTCAACCACTGGCACAGGAGAAGGTACATGGGGTACCAACCACAGTGAATCCCGAGTGCCCATGAAATTTCCTGCATGAGCTGCAGGAGCATCCCAGATTTATGGAGCTTGGGGCAGCTCCACCACTGGACTGCAGTGTAGCTGTGACCCCATCTAGGCAGGCTGCCAGGGGTCTAAACAATACCAAATCCACCAGAAAACCAGAAGAAGGCAGCATGGCTTGGCAAAGTGGCATTTCTAAGTACGGGGGACCAGCACCTCCCAGTGAACCCAGGGCACGGAGGCTCTTGCTCCATTTGACACAATCACTCGTCCCGGCAAGGAACATATTTGTATAACGATGTCCAAATCTTGCAGACTGAGCACCTCCAATCACACTAGCTTGAATAAGCAAGATTTTGAGCCTGATATCTAAACAAAAAGGGGCGACCCATTGGAAGCAGGACCAGCCCTATGGCTGGTACTCACTCTCCACGCCGCATTTGCCACAAAAGGCAGGTATCTGAGGATAGGGTCTAAATGTCCTCCGTCTTCCAGCACCTTTCAGAGGTCTGGGAGGGATGGCCAGGTAAAAGGCAGCGGATAATGAATTACTTCAACTGTACTTGCCAGTTGGGTCAGCCTTCTTGTGGAGGAGCCTGCTGAGGTTTTCACCTCTAGCTACACACAGCGCACTCGGCGCTTCATTTCGTCAGTGCCTGGGACAGCAGGAAGCTGTGGGAACACATGCCCAAAATCTGAAAAGGATTTCTCTTCTTCTTACCCACAGAGCATCTACAGGTGGCTTTTACACTGTCAGTCTAGTCTACAACATCGTGGCAAAGCATGGAAGAGCGCACAGGAGAAAAAAAGAACAGTGTTAACGCATAATACTGTGTCACTATTGCCATTTATAGTAAAGCCACAAAATGCCAAACCAGCTGACAGGATCCCACAAACCGCACTGCAGAGTGACAGCGGGCTCCTGAGTTTTGCAGCCTACCAGAATGATTTTCACACAATACCTGCATTTTTCTGGTATGAAATACGGCGCCCTTTCCTCTTCCCCCTTCAAACCTGCAGATGAATGGCATCATCCACGCAGTAAGGAGTGGTCTAGTGGTAGCACCGCTCTGAAGCGGAGCCTGAAAAACTGCAGGATTTGCTGACCACTGCAATAGTTATTTCCCCACAAAGGAGAGCAGCCATGCTGCCCGCTGTTGGCCTGGCTTCCATGGATACACAGCCTCAGTCTAACCTGCCTTGTCACGCTCCGCACAAGGAAAATAATACAGCAACGTTGCAAACCATAAATGCGGCAGTAACAAGACTATTTCTCACCTTTTGCGATGAAGACAATGCCAGTCGCAAGACGACGAGCTATCACAACCCGCCATTCATCCTACCCATCTCAAGGCGTGACCATTTCACACAAAAGCTGGTGGTGGATCGCCTCTTCTGCTCTGCTGCCTTCTCTTAAACCGCAGCATTGTGTTAGCACCAGGATGCCGCTGCTTCAGGTCTGAAAGTGTTGCTCGAGCAGAAACGCCAGAAACTGGAGCAGAGCAAAAGTGCTCCACGGCCCCACTGAGGATGTGATCAAGGAGATGGCTAGAATGTGAAGTGGGACCAAGACGCCTCTCCGAGAGCAGGGAACTGCCACCTCCAGTACTTCAGGTGGGCAGAATGATAATTTAGCCGGTCCATCATCTCAGTAAGAATATAAAGCAGCTCAGTCCCGCGTCTGGTTCCCATCAGGAGTCCCATGGCCGACAGAGGCATCGCTCCTCTTCATGATCCGTTATTTCACGCTCAGCACAAACATGCCATTGCAGTCCAAGACCTCACGGCTGACTTCACTGCAGAGAAGCAGGAATTAAGGGACAGACTTCTCCGTAACAGCAAAGTAAATCCCTGCTTGCCTGTCTAGCAGGTTGCCTTTGCAGAAAGAGACGCGGTCAGAGTATCTCTTGCTGGACAAATCCAATTTAGGTTAAGTTCCAGAAGTTCATTGGGCAGGGTAGACAAAATTCATCTCTTAATGGGGTCTCACTGTATTCCAGGCACCTTTCAGGGTTTATCAGTGGCCCACGTGGTTGCAATGAATATGGATGCTTTAGAAAATAAACTTCAAAGCAGACTGACTCAGGGACTTTCCTTTGGTCCTTCCAGCACCTTCAGCACGGAGACACTCCAGGGATGCGTGCGCAGTGCCCAAATCGTAAATATTGCCCACTGGAGCGCGGGGAGGGCGAGGACAGTGAAGAAGAGGCTTCTGTGTGATTGCAGCCCACTGTCGGAATCAGTCCATGGTGGTCTGTGTTAGCTGCATCCTGCTATCTGCAGCTCCAGTTCTGATACTGGGGAACTTCAGAATTGCTCAGAAGATCCTTGTACTTCACAGGCACGTGGAAGCGTTTTGCCCCACCACGGCTGCAAGGATCTGACTAACTCTGATTTGTCTCTTAAGACAAACAAACATTATTTAAGGAGGTTTTCCATCTAGTAGGAACTATCCCTCTGTGCCTGGTCCTGCTGTCACCTACACCAGTGGCTTTCAACCTTTGGTCTGCCAACTCCTTCCAGAGGGCTCTGCCGGATAGCTAAGACCAGGGAGCCACTTGCAGTAGCCATGTTTGCTATACAGACACTTACACCCTGCTGGCATGGGATTAAAAACCACTCAGACAAACTAAGCAGAAGTAACAGAGAGGAAGTCCTGGAGGCATCTGGCTTTACACATGAAAGTTAAAAAATAAATAAATAATTTTTTTCAAAGCTTAAGCAAATGGTTTAGTGAAGCTGACCAAGAAAAAGTCTCATGGTGGCTTATGAAAGTGAGCATGATGGCTAGCAAAGGCAGTAGCCTTACTCCAAGGAAGCAAGGCTCAAAGCCCGGCTCCGAGCTGGCCTCACCTTTGGCTTGTAACACCTGCCAAGGTTACAAACCAAGCAGCGAAGAGGATCAACATTATTTCTCCACCCTCTGGATTAAAATTCAAAGGGGGAGAAGCCACATGAGCTGCTGCGGATCACGGCACCGGGAGGCTGCCTTGCTCTGGCATCAGATGGCCAAGCCCCACGCGAGAATCTAGACCTCCGGAAAACTGAAATGAAAGACTTTGCTGCAACTTGGGACCTGACAGCCCAAGACTGTGACTGCAGCCTTCCAAACCAGCCAGGTATCAAGGCTCAGATTCCTCCCAGGGAGCCGGCTCACAACTCTGGGAGAATCGTTGCCTCCTCCACACTCGGAGCCTTCCTCTGTTTTGCTCAACAACATACCTTTCACGCGGCATGCGAAGCAAAGGAGCAGTGGGATATGGTCCAGCCTCACCTGGGCTGGCGTCTACATTCCAGCTTCTCATTTGTCTGTTTCCAAAATAACTTGTTCCCCAATTGACCCATTAAAAAGGAAAAAAACCAACCCAAACCCAAAACAAAAAACACCAAAAACCCAAACACTGAGAAATACAAACACGTGGAATGACAAACACTGAAATAGGATAATGTAAACAACAAAAAAAGTAAATCAATTCAAGGACCTGCTTACTGGTCCATCCACAATTTTTGCATCTTTTTAGCTATTCCTAAGGATAGAAGTATCCTTTATAGCGTGATAGTTCTGTTGAGACAATTCAAAGCATATTCAAAGTTACACGAACATAAACGCGCTTCTATCAACATGACTTGGGTCAACACACTTAAATGACGGGCGGCACAGCCATGTTTACACCAGCATAAATATGCTTATATCCGCACGGCTAAGGCCTGTGTCTTCACACAAATTAGCTATACCACTAAAAAAGTGCTAACTTTAACTGTATGTTAATTGGGATTTGTAGAGGTTCAGTCTGTATGTACTAAGAGCTGTATGTAAATGAGCTCTCAGTGCAGTCTTAATTAATAGTCGTCGCCTTCAACATGCAAAGGAACTGCCATGATCATCCTGTCAACAATTATCTCCACAAATACAACAGCTCATGGCGGAAAACCTGCAACTGCTGTCTAAAACATCCCACCATCTCCTCCCGCTTCCTGGCTCCTCTGCTCGGCTGAGCAGGGCTGCGAGGAACGCGCGTCCGTGGGAGCCCCGGCCAGGAGGTCTTCACGCCACGGAAGGAGCTTCCTTCACTCCGGAGGGTTTATTTTGCCAGCAAAACTGTGCCCACGCTCAACCACTACAAGATGCCTGCAGAGCCTTACCAAGGAAGCATTTCTAGATGGAGGCACGGCTCGCGCCTACCCACACATCTAGGGCTTGGACGCTCAACCCGATATCCAAGGCACAGCCAGCATCCGAGCCATTACGTCACCGACAAACAGCGCTCCTCGTAACACCGAATACTACAGCATATTAGTAATTATTACTCAGATGTGTAAATGTTTGCAAGATCAAAACCTACCTGTCTAGCCACGCTATGTAATTACAGAGCGGAGCACTCGGCAGCGCACAGTTGTGCTCTTCTTCTGGCTGATGTGGAGCTGCAACGTACCGTTGGAGTACTGCATCCAGCTCTGGAGTCCCCAGCGTAAGAAGGACATGGACCTGCTGGAGCGTGTCCATGAGGATGGTCTGAGGGCTGGAGCACCTCTCCTATGAGGAGAGTCTGAAAGAGTTGGGGCTGTTCAGCCTGGAGAAGAGAAGGCTCCAGGGAGACCTTATTGCGGCCTTCCAGTACCTAAAGGGGCTACAGGAGAGCAGGGGAAGGACTTTTTCCTAGGGCATGTAGTGACAGGATGATGGGGAATGGCTTTAAACTGGAAGAGGGCAGGTTTAGATTAAACATTAGGACGAAATGTTTTCCTTTGAGGGTGGTGAGGCACTGGAACAGGTTGCCCAGAGAGGCTGGTGAGGCCCCATCCCTGGAGGTGTTTAAGGCCAGGCTGGATGTGGCCTTGGGCAACCTGGTCTAGTGGGAGGTGTCCCTGCCTATGGCAGGGGGGTTGGAACTCGATGGTCTGCAAGGTCCCTTCCAACCTAAACCATCCTATGATTCCATGATTCCAAGAGGCTCCGTTGGCTCATTCCCGTGTCGAGCTGCACTCATGTAAATAAGCTGTGCCACGGGTAGACCACTTGGCACGCTCACGGCGGGGCTGTTGGGGCAAGGAAAGGGGTTTTGTGTGATTTTGGGCACCACAAAGCTGATCCCCAGAGAAGGTGATGCTGTCACATAAGCAACTCGTAGGCTCTAGCAGAGAAGAGGGAGATTTTAACTAGCCCTGCCATATGCTGCCCGGCCCAGAAGGCAGCAACGTGATATAGCGCTCCCGTGTCAAGAGCGCCAGACGCACTCAATGCCGCGGCGCAGCTGGGGAGCTGAGGGGAGGAGACGCATCACCAAGATAATGGCAGCATCTGTGTGAAGATTAGCTCTGCAACCAAGCTTGGGAAAACAGCCCCTGAATCCTCATGGAGAACAACGAAAATTTTGATTCACATCTTCCTGTAGAGAGGAATGGGGAAATGACTGTATTCCTGGAAATCCACGTGCGGAGGTGGCCTGTGTCTAGCAGTCCCCAGGCAACAATGCTGACGTTGTCACGCAGGGCTGAAAACCCAAAGAGCAGGTAACGTCTTTGCTCCTCCGCTGAGGTCACACGCAGGGACACTGACAGTTGACAGAAACCCACCTTGGTCAAACCTTCGCAAAGCTCTGATAATGGAGCGAAAAAATAATACTGGGTGATTTTCCTTCCGTGCAATTTAACCTCTAGTACTCAATACAACACGCTCCGTCCCACTCTTGTGCCCAGAGCCAAAGCAAGTGGATCTGCTGGAGGGTGAGGTGTAAGTAGGATTTAAGATATGCCTTGAATTCCCGATGGCAGTCCATGAAGGAGGGGATCCTGCGTGGGCTGAGCAAGAGACTGTAACCACATGGTTTTGTCCCGCGCAGAATAAAAGAAAACATTGTGAATTCAGGCCAAAATATTGAGGGCTTTTTCTCATTCAAAAAAAAAACAAACCCAAAACCAAAATAAAACGGCTGAACCGACCAACAGAGCGGAGCTTTTCCCAGTGCTTTTGCAAGGTCAGCCGCAGCCGCGGCCAGATTGCGGCTGGGAGGAACCTGCACCGGCGACAGGCGCCGCTGGGCTGCGCAGACACAGCCCACGGCGGAGGATGCTCCTGGGGGGCCTCCAGCCCTCTCAGCCCCCGCTCTCTGGTCTCCCCCACTTACCTGCACTGTGAAGCTAAGCCTCAACCTCCAGCTGCAACCGCTACGCTCTTGCAAAAAACACATTAAAAAAATGCGGATATAAACAAACAAATGGGAAAGTTTGCCCAAGTGACACTTTTCTACCCAGTGTTTTGCTTTGGAAAAGTCAGTGAGGGGTTGTCAAGGTGGATTTGTTTACTAAGAGTGGATCTTTCTTACCAAGGGACACAGAATGACCACACCACACTACACCGAATGACAGCAGATGCCATAATTACTTAAGTTTGTTAATAATTGCATAGGCTGGAACAGAATACCTTGGCCTAATTTAAGAATGGAATAAGAGACCATGTGAAAGATCATAGATCACATTTGCAAGATAAAGTCCAATGTTGCTACCAGAAGTCCAAAGAAGAGGTGCTGGACGTTTGGAGACACACTGGGTTTGATCACAAAGAGTTCCGATGTTAGAAAAGTGCTTTTAGAAGTTGTTCTCTCTTTCTCTTATCAGCTCCACCCATGTTCTCAAGGAATGAAGCCAGAAACCAGAGCTCATAAACCAGAGCATATAAAATAGTGAACACTTTGACTTACGGAACTTGCCATCTCTTACCCAGTGCAGATAACCTGTACATTTAAAAATGAACATTCTGCATTTCTATGACACTTCCATTTTAAGGCTTCTAACACCAAGTCAAGCCTTTTAACTTCGTAAAAATGTTACCTCTGTTTTACAGACAGAAAAAAACCCATCAACCAATGTGTCCCAAGGACAAAGCCTGGAGAGCAGCACAGGCTGCAGAACCCAGCCACCATGTCCAACCAGGACACTGAAGGGTGGGAGCCTCTGCTCATCCTGGGGGACACGACCGGGGCAAAAGGAACGTGTTCGGATAAATGAGGCCACCTCACAAGACAGCAACATACACATGCACACGCCTGATCTCAGCAGACTCGAGGGGCTTCGAACCACACAGATCCCAAACCGATGGGAAAGAGCCAAGTGGGAGATGACAGCGCATCCTCTCCCCTGCAGCCACGCTGCCGCCGGCAGCGCGGGGCTGCACCTCCAAGGCCGGCAGGATGCCGACAGCCCGGCCGCTGCACCCGCAGCAAAGCGCCACAACAGCGAAGCCAGGCCAATTAGCAGAATTTCAATTCATTGGCATTTAACGAGACTACAAGTCGTCTTGGGCACAGTGGCTTTTCAGCGGGGGACAAATTCTAGATCTCCTAATCAGACTCCACCAACCAGCCTTGCTTGGAGAGTTTGTTAAATTCTTTTGTTTAAACTGCTGACTGCCACGTTGCTTGGGTTCACTGCGAGCAGCCGCCCTCACTGACACTGATGGCAAAGCGCTCCCCCGTTTCCGTGGGTTTGGATCAAGTCCCAAGACTCGTTTTAATGTGATACTCTACTTTCGTCCACGCAATCGTCTGTCTTACGAAGGGTCAATGCTGCAAACTCTCCTTGCACTTAAGTCCTATTATCTGTCTGCGCTAATTCTGCATACAGGGCATTTCCAGGTCCTTAACTCCCTGATCGTACAGCTCCACGGTCACCAGCCCCGGTCAGCCATGAAGGCGGGCACCTGCTAAGGAAGAGGGGAAAAAAGAAAACAAACCCCAGAGATTTACCTTACTTCAATATTCAACCGCACAGTCGGTTTTTCCAATACTCTCATTCTGCACATGGCACAACACATCCTTCAGAAACTCTGGGAAAGGAGCCGGTTATGTTCCGTGCTTGCAAAGCAGCACCATCTATACTTACCGGGCAATAAAAATTAGCTTAATTAATAATACATCAGCAAGAAAATGTTAATGAGCACCCAGCAGGGAAAAGGACTGTTGTCTAATCTCCTTGTGTGGACTCCTTGCTTTGGCAGCAATCGGCAACTGCATCAGCGTTCCCATCCCAGCGCAAGCTGAGATATCTGACTCATCAGGGAACGCATGCAGGAACCGCGGCCTCGTGTCACCGTTTACATTTCTCTTTAAAAGCAGCCGCTGTTGCATCAGGAGCAGCAGCTCTCGGCAGCTCCGCACCACCTTCCACTTGTGGAGTTTCTGTCATTTAAAGAAGAATTCAGAATATCCCCGGGCACCCAATGTATAAATACGTGGATGACGGGGCCTCCTGCAAAGCGGCTCTTTGGCCACAGCTGCAAAATATTCGGCTCTGCATCGGCTTCAAGCTGCGGGCAAAACAGCGCCGCCGGATCACAAGCACGCTGGGGGGGAACCGTACCAAACCTCCCTACTCCTGGGAGCTCACCGAGAATATCCAAGCGGTTTCCCTGGGGCCAGCCTGCCCTCACTGAGCAAAGAGGCACCGCAGGCTCAAACCAGGGAGCTGCCAGATGTCTGGGCGAGGTGCGTTTTAAGGCAGAAATCCCCTCTCCCAGCTGTTTCCCCTCCGTGCCGCCTCCCCAGTGCAGCAGCCTGTTTTGGCAGGAGCCGGCACCCCAGGAGGAAGAGCCCGGGGCTCGCAGCTGCCAAGGCGGCTCCACCACCGGAGCGCATCCACACTGGCGCTCGGCCGCAGCGCGCGTTCGTCAAGGGCTTGTGCCGCATGGGGAGGTGGTTTCCCGCAGCCAATGGAGGAGCTGCCGTTTCTGCCTTTCATCAGAAGCGTGGCTGGAAACAAAGGCCCGGTGAAGAAAAGCAAGTTGGCTGGTAAAACTTCCTAGCGCCAGCCAAGCCTCAGACCTGACAAATCATTCCTCATCACCTCCGGACCTTCTCCTCCGCGGCCAGGCTGCCTCTGGGATCACTCTGGGACCTGTATTTAAGCCCGCACGCTGGCTGGGGGCGAGGAGGATCTTTGTGTCGTGTGTCATTGCCGACTGCAGCCTCGAGCCACGACTCCAGGACAAACAGCAGCAAGAGCAACGTAACGCGCGTCTTGTAATTGCATAAAGCAAAAATTTAGCCTGCTCTCACACAGGGGGAGAAGATAAACCACGTCTATAACGCAGCCTCCATGAGGATAGTCTAGAGGTGCGGATTTGAGAAGGTATCAAACCAGTAAGTTTTTAAATAAAAGCCATAAATGATTAATACCGATGTTCTATCAACGTAGAGCTGCATGAGAAAAGGTGCTAAACTCTTAGAAACCCAAGAATCACCATATCACCAGCACGACAGGTACTTTCAAGAGGGAAGAAAGACTATAAAACTCACAGACAAAGAAATCCCAGAAATCTGGGAGCTAGGCAAGGAGTACAGCGCGTGTGACAGACACCTGGTCTAAATCTTAAAAAAAGATGGGAAATAACAACTTTGCAGTTGACTGGAAAACAACGTGGAAATAACCAGGGCAGAATGCGATCCCCCCTCACTGGCCTTTTCAAACGGAGCAAGCTGGAGGCTGCGCTAACCTCTCCCCACTGTAAATTCTCAGAAGTCAAAGCAGATGAATCTTCAGCAAATGCGCTCGGTAGCAGTTTGTTTGCTCACTGGTGGCGTCTCCCCAGTACGGGGGGATGTTGATGAAAAGACAGCACGGCTCCTCACCTCGCCCCTCCACACACGCTCTGAAAGCTGCAGGATCTGGCACTACAGCAAGAGTAAATACTACATCTCATCTGAAGGCCACCTTTAAGGGAACATTCATTGTTTCTCCTCCAAGTGTAGTGAAAAAAGATTAAATATTCCAGATGTCATCTCCCGGTCCCATAGGACACTTGCTTATAAACAATCATCTGTGCATATTAAGGAGGCATTAAAGCACCGATTTGAAACAATGCATCCTGGCAGTACTGAAAAATACCCTTCCTAATCCAAAGAACAAAAGGATTCCTAATGTATGAACTCATGGATCCTTAACATTTAAAACACAGAGTGACAAAAGCTATTACAAACAAGCTCGCAATTAAAAACACCTAATGTCTTGGTCACCGGTTCAGCAGCGGTGCTTTCTGCAAAGCCTTCTGGGTGTTGATTTAATCTATCAAATATTAATAACGCTCCTCAATTAATAAAATATTTAGACTCACGCTTTATGTTCTCATAATCTGGAGGTTTATGTTCAAACTTGCAGGCCAACAGGATACTAGATGGAATCCGAAAAACCGGCTCGCAGCCTGATTGTTAATGCTTTCATCTCCCAAATACTGACACCCTCTTCTTTACACCGGTAAAAACACATTTGACAGGGTGTAAATTTGCTACCTACACCCTTGGATATAAGAAATGCATCAAAAAACTAAGTTAACTTCTCAGGTCCCAAAAATGCAAATGACTGAAGCACCCACCTACCATGTAGCTGAGGTCCCGATGACCTCCAAATGGGAGGTGATGCCTCTCCAGCCCCCAAATCCCTGGCGCATCCGTGGCTGGCGACGCGCAGGGCGTGCGGAGCCGACAGGAGCTGCGCAGCGCTGCCAGCCTCTTCCCGCAAGTCCCTTCCACGTGCCAAAAGCAAAACTCACGGGGGGGGAATAAACTTCACTCACGGGCAGCGTAAAAACACGCTTTGGGTAACACCCCAGGAACCAAGATTGTCAGGAGAGGATAAATTAAACTACAGGGAAGAAATAGTAAAAAAAAAAAAAAAAAATCTATGCGGCTTCGCTGCCCAGCTGCTCACGTCTGGGCTGAGCTGACGCGGCATCAAAAACTTGAGCCAGTTTGGAGGTAGGAGCCAGCTTTGAAGTCAAAGGCCTTCGGGCGTCTGCATTCACCAGACACCACCTGAACGTCCCGTTTCCGTAACTACCTCCCAATATTGCGACAGGCCTACTTTCAATTCCCCAATCAACAGCTGGATGAAGCATGTCACTGTGAAACCATTAATCCTTTCTAAGTCTTCTACCATGTGCATGTTTAATTTCCCGCTTCCTGAGACAATATTCCGATTTTGGAGAGAACCCGACTATAGCTTCCGAAAGCTCCAGGTCAGCGGTATGGAACGCCCCCAGTTACCACTGAAGTTGGATCAAACGTTTGGGGAATTTGCCTCCTGGCTTTGAGCCTGGCGCAGAAATTACCTATTAAAACTTCCTCGGAAACGGTATGGACTAGAAATGTGTGACTGGAGAGGAAGGAGGGAGCTGGGATTCTCAAGGATCCAGGAGCTCACACTTAAAAAGGAAAAGAAGGAGGGGGGAAAAATAAAAGTGTTTCCCTGCACTCAGGGCTGTACTCAAATGCATCACAAGGTCACGGCCAATAGTCCTGGGGAGACCAGGGGTCCCTTTTGCCCATTAACATGCTAAAATACATCTGTCCACATCCACACTTGAGTTCTACAATTAATTAGAAATCTGCAGTAGCACTCTGAACAACGCACAGACTTTTTCTCTTAACCTAACCAAGGCCAAAGGACGACGTATTTCACTTGGGACACCTGGACTGCGATTTTGTCTCCACGGAGGCGCCCGTGCTCTCGTGCGACGTTCCCTTGGGCTCTACGGATGGCTCAAAGCGTCAGATCCATCCTGGCTGCCCTCCGTTCTTGGAGGCAATAAGCACCACGTTCCTCTTCTTTTTAGCAAAGAGACAAGCACAAGCTTTTTCTGCAGCATCACAAGGCTCCTGGGCTTGCCTCAAGCGCTTCGCCCCCGATCACCGGTAACGGGGCTGCTGCATGGTCTTTGGGCACCAGTTATCTCCGCCCACCTCAATTTGGTCAGTTCTCCCTTTTTCTGCTGTCGGTTCTGAACGCTGTAGCCACGGCAAGCTCAGAACCATCCCCTGGGTCATGGACTGGCCCAGCTCACCCAAGAAGCTGTGATCGCTTTGGTTATTTTTATGCCTGTTTGCATAATTGTACATTTCCTTGTAGCGAACGGGAAGTCACTTACCTGGCTTTATTTTGAGTTTATCCATGTAGGCCTGGTTATCTTGCTCTGTATTTACTCCCTCCCCAGCTGCGCCACCTGCAAATTTCCTCCCTCTGCCGGGTGCTGTCTCTGCAGGATGATTAGCCGTACGCAAACAGAACTGACCCTGAATTTTCTGCTCTACCAGTCCATCCCACTCACCACTGTCCTAAACTGACACTGCTCACCACTGCCTCGGAGAGCTCTCCCTTGAGAAGGAGCTAGGACACTGAAAAGGATGGATTTAATATTTAATAGCTCACCTCCACCCCCAAGTCAGTCCCTTGTACACACAAGCAGCTCAGCCCTACACCGTGGCGGCTCACCTTGCTCAGCAGCTGTCGGCAGTTTATGTCAGCGGTGTGTTTGAACGGTGACTCCTCCGCGGAGCCAAATTGCCTTTAAATGTAAACTCAGGCAAAACGAGCTGGTCTGGAGGCAGACAGCAAGACAATGGTGGGAATCAGGCTGGGCATTAAGGAAACAGGAATCCTCTTGGAAGAACATTTCCTACTTGAAATGAGGATACGCTGAGTGTCCTTGATGCTTTGCCTATGGTAGAAATTTTTAATTAAAAGCAGGAAAGCCCTTCTATTTTAGATGCAGCAATACCAGCATCAAGCACTTTTATAAGTACAGTTTATTCTGGGTTTATATGCATTTCACAGAGCTTGGCAGCCAAGCTAAGTCAGCAGGGCTACAGCAAACTTCCACTCCCTGTCGGATTTACTTTACCACTTCAACCAGTCCCCAGCCATCACCAACGGGACGTGTCTGCCCACGCACACAGAGGAAGGACAGACTCACACCACTTCTCCCTGAGACGCAGACAGCCAGGTGAGCCTTTCACTAGTGACCTCTGGCTTCCACGACCATCAAGGAGGGGGAAATCTTCAGCAAAACATGTCCTGAAGCACTTGAACAGACCCCTTGAACCTCTCACAGCGCTGCACAAAACATAACCCCCTTTCACCCCCTCCTTGTCTGGGACCCAGCGACCCAAACCACAGGCACCAGCTGTGCTCTGCTCCAAGCATCTCGCTAGAGAAAAGCCAGAGGAACGCGGCCCGCCGCCATCCCCTCCACAGCCCCGCTTCTGGAGCGGAGAGGCCACGCAGCCGGCAATGCCTCAGCCTCAGGAGGGGAAAAGACAGACCACAAAATGCCAGGCAAGCCGATACAGAGCCAGGCTCCAGACCAGCGTCGCGGATCAGTGGCAACGCAAGGGTATCAGTCCCTCATCGTTTCGCTCTCAGCTGCTCTCAGGCACATGTGGCAGCGCGACACCCCAGGGCACCGGTACCCGGCTCTCCGCTAAGGGATGCTAACGCTGCCTCAGCTGGCACAGCTGTTTGCAAGGTGAGCGTCCGTCCAGCTCTGTCTGCCAGCACAGCTCAGATCGGTTCCCCCCGCGGAAGAGCTGCTTGTTTGTTTTTCCTCTTGTTGTTGGGGTTTTTGCTGGTAATTGCATCTCTACCAGCACTTCTGCTGACACAGCCGTGGCGGAGGGGAGCGCAATTTCTTTGCGTTCGTGGACAGATAACTTAAGTCGGCAAAACTTCCCAAATGTAGACCAAGCCTCTGCTTTGGAAAGCAAAAAATAAGCCACCCTGGTCTAAAATCACTTCTAAACTAATACAGCTACATCCACAGTGAGGACTTTTATCAGCGTGACTATTTCAGGAAAGAAAAATGAAAAATCAGCCTCTCCAGCTAGCACAATTATATTGGAAAAGCTTTTTTTAAAGTATAAACCAGGCCTTTGATTCTGCCTTGACTGACAAAACGTTCTTCAGATGCTTCCTCATGTCAGCCACGTCAGCTTAACACAACTGAAGGGCACTTTTAAGGCTTTCCTAAAACCTCAGAAGTCATATTTGCCCCATTCTGTTGTTATTTAAAGTTTGTATACGTGGAAGAAAAGGACGAGCTCCCAAACAGCCTTTGCGAGCCCACAGCTCGCTCAGCACGTGAGAATTCACGATAGGAAAGTAAATGTCAGCATCTGTTTGACACAGGGTAAAATTTTCTCATGTGCAATTTTACCAGGTTAATAAAGTAACCCTTGGGGGAAAACCCCTACTTGATACAGTTATAAACTCTCCTTACTCCGTGTTTAGTATCAGAGAGGGGGAAATACCTCCTTTTCTGCATACAAAGATGCAGCTGAAATGTTGCAAACTACGTTACGGCTGGTACCCCAGGAGAAATCTAACACAACAACTGGAAACACACATCTTTTTCCTGCGTTCACCTCAGTGGAGTATCAACATCCCTCCCCACACTAAGGAGACTGAGGAAAACACTTGTCCTGCAGCCGTTAAAACGTGCAGGCTTCCAGACGGCTCACAAAGGAGGAAAGACGACGGGATTTGAAATGCACCCACTTTTCCAGATGCGGCTCACTGAAACAGGCTCCGTATTATAAGCAACGGCTTTGGGAAAGCAAAGCCCTCTCCTCACTTGCGATACCAGCTGGCGGGAGTAAATGAGAGAGGAGGAAGGGCAGGGCAGGCCTGAAAGAAGCACTGGGTTTCCCGTCACCTGCAAAACAGAAAGTGGGAAACTGAAGAAATCATCTACGCGCTCGCTGCTCAAAGGCACTGCTCATTAGGTCCCGGCTTTTCCTATTATCGCTCCTGCACTCGGTGGCCTATTACAGCAACCTCCTTGCAGCCAGGGACCCGTGAATAGGAAGCGCTTTGACATGAGTGAATGTTGCCCCTTAATCCAGTAGGGAGTTCATTGAACAGGCGGAGGGCTGCCTACGGAGCTGCCGGCACCAGCTGGCTGAGGGGATGAGAGCAAGGATCAAAGCCAGGGCAAAGCCTCAGCACCGCGAGCCTGATTTGCGGAACCGCTCAGCCTGTTGAGTCCTCGCCTTTAAAACGCGGGGAGCTGCTGGGTGCTGAACACCTCGGAGATCCGGCCTCAGCTGAGGGTGCTGAGCGGTGGGGAAATCTGTCCTCTCTGCGGCTTGCGCGCTGTCTCTTCACTTTAAAGATCAAAGCTGCATCTCCAGAAAAAAAGATGTTACAGATCAGAACAGATAGGAGGGGGGAAAAAAAAAATGATGAAAAATGCAGTGCGACTTCTGAAGAGAACCACTTCATTCAAAGCCACACACACACACCTTACTTCCTGCTTAGCATGCAGGCACCGGCCTTCCTGAGGTTAGCACGAGCCTGAGGAAAAACATCGTGGCTTGAAACCTCCCTTTTCAAGCTCACACCAAACAATCATTTTAGGAAACACACCAACACAAGGTCAGCCGATTCTCTTCACTAAAGCGACGCAAACTGGAGGAGAAGCATCAAACGCGGTGAATCTGCACTATCATAAAACTGGCCGAGCAAGACAAACTCAATTCTTAAACTTTTGTCTTTAGCACTGCATTTGCACTAGGTCTAAAATACATAAAAGTCCCAAACTGGACCAAATGTAAGACACCTGCTAAAGAAAACCAACAGCAAAACCAGGCTTCTCTGCAGCCATGTGGTTACTGCACCTAATGACTGCAGCACGGCTACTTACCTGGCAGCTCCGCCGTTTCCCAAAGCATGGAGATTTACTTGGAGCAGCCTGCGAGTAAGGCAGCCAGAAGAGAATAACCACCAGAGTTTACAGCTCAGAACTTAGGAAGAACTTTGTGTTCAGAGAGATTCTCCCTCACTCATCAACACTAAGATTTGGCAAAGATTCTACACTGGAAGCTTTTGTCTTGAGTTAGCTGACTGCCAGCAACTTTGTCTGTAGAGGCGGTGTGGACACTCCCTGGAGACACGCAGACAGCGCTCTTCCAACCCGCCCACTCCCACCCAGCTCTTTGCTTGGAGTAAATATCTCCTCCCAGGAACACACCTCTGCACCTCTCCTGACCAAGTGAAACAATCCGTCGTTTCTGCTCCATCCTGCACGTGGCAGAACACCACGGTTGTGGGCGTTAGTCCGTGCTCTCCCCTACCAGCCTCAGGAAAGCAAAGAGCATCTCCTCCGGTCTCTAAATTCCAGCCTGATTTATGCCAACTTCCTTCCCTCTGACCTCAGAGGGGTATAAGCAAAGGCAGATCTGGCCTCAGATTAAACTGAGTTTATGGGGGAGGGGAGGAATTAAACTCCAAATGAGTCACCGTTCCCTCCCCATAATCCACGGCAACATCTGGGGATGTTAAGCCTGATTTTAAGAGCAATGGTTCTTAACGCTCTGCGTACAGAGCGGACCCAGCCAGGACTCCTGGGCGATGCTTCCCAAAATAAAAGGTGTGCACCTGTAGCGCCGAGACTGACCTGTGCGCTGAGGGCTGATGAGTTATGAGCCAACTCCTGCCCCGGTTACAGCCATGCCACACTCCTGAAAGCAATCACACCGAGGTAGCCGAAGGCAAAACCGGGCCACGGAGCCACAGAAGCACCTGAGGGCTGATTCCTCTATCCCACAGCGAGATTAACACCTGATCCTCTTCCACAGCACAAGGGAAGGGCAGCAGGATCAGGCCTTGAGAGGCAGTTGTGATGGAACAGAAGGCATAAGGAAAGCCTCAGACCAAACTCAACGCTGAAGACGATGGGAATCTTGTCTGAGTAATAAATTCGAGCCGTCTTCGCAGCGCTTCGCAAACAACCGCTGTTGCCAGCCGCGCGGCTGTGCAACACACTTCATCCCCGGCAGGGCAGGGGTTCCCTGCCGCAGGACAACCCTCTGGATGTGAGATTTCAGAGAGGAAGCTGGGAAAGGCTGCGGCACAGCCCATCACACCTGAGCGGTGGGGCGCAACCCAGCCGTGGGGAGATGCCCATCCGTAACTGCATCTGGCTACAGCTGCGGAGCATCCACTCACCTCCAGCTCCCACTCAGTCCGTACAGGAACGTACGCCCGGATTACCACTACCTCGTCGCTCGCTCTGTGCGTGTGAAGGCTCAGCAGCCAGCACGCTGCGACCTCGTGTTTACCTGGGGGCAAACGGACTTATAAAAAGAGTTTACATTCTCCAACAAAACCGGGGTGGGGGGGGGCAGTTCCAGGCTGGCACAGAGAACGGCACTGAGCGCATTTCAGCGCCCCATGGCACTCGCGTGGTTTCGGGGGGCAGCGGGGCCGTGCTCCCGGGCGGTGTTTCCAGACCCGGCTAATTGCCGTTACATGCCCAACGTCATTTTCCTTGGGGATTTGGGGTGCGACGCCGGTATTCCCCCAAGCCTCAGCGAATTCCACCCCCAGTGCGGCCCAGTGTGGGGGGCGGCTGCTCCCCTCGGCAGCCCCTCGCCAACCGGGCGGCCCTTCCCGCCTGCCCCGCGGCCGGAGGAGGCCGGGCAAGGGGGAACCGGGCCGCTCGCCCCGCGAGTTTTCCGAGGGGGGACAAAACTCCCGAGTTTTCCTCCCAAAAGCGCCCCGGCGGGGCCCTCTCTTTCCTCGAAGGGCTGCGGCGGCCGCACGGCCCGGCTGAGCCTTCCCGCCCGCGGGGCCGCCGGCCTCTGAGGGCCGCCCCTCCCGGCGCTCCGCTGCGGCCTGGGGCGGGTCGGGCCGCGCTGCCGGGGGCGGGC
>VZSF01000268.1:195-16807 GCA_013398295.1 Chionis minor
AGAAAATCCAAAATGGCACGACCCCCCGGAAGTGTAAACTTTCCTTCGTTAGTATCCTCGCTAGGAGCTTCCGACAGTCCGGTGCCCACGCGGGTGCGCAGCAGAAGGCAGAGCCGGGGGCTCTCAGGAGCTGGTTCCCTCCTGGCGGCTGGCTCTGGGCTTGCGCTGTGGGAGCCCCTTGGTCTCTGTGCCGCAGGGGGGGGGCCCGGGCCGGTCCCGCTGTGCCGAGGCACCCCCAGCACCCACGGGCTGAGCCTGGCTGGGGCCGGCGGCAGAGGCTGCCAGGGGGGACGTTGGCCGCCTGCCATGGGCCTGGCCCGGCCCATTCCTGTGCCGGTTGCCGGTGTTGTGGCGGCCGGGGGCCGGGGGGCCGATGTGGCGCTGGCCCTGGGACCTGGGCCCCGCTCTGGGTCTCCTGTTCCCCTGGAAAGCCTGGAAGAGACAAGGGTGGGCGAGTGAGGGGGCCGCGAGCTCCTGCGCCGCTTCCCTGCATGCCCCGAGCTCTCCTTCCGGAGGCTGGGAGAAGCGGAAAAGCGAAACCCCCCAAGTCCGCTCTGGAGCGGAAGCGTCACAGCAGGGCTGCGCTCTCCGGGATTCAGGTGCCCTTGACCCAGCCTGGGGGGGCGCAGCCCCAGGAGGACACAGAGCTGTTGGAGCGGGGCTGGAGGAGGCCCCGGAGATGCCGGGAGGGCAGGAGCTCCTCCGCTGGGAAAATATGCTGGGAGAGCTGGGGGGGGGTTCAGCCGGGAGAAGAGAAGGCTCCGGGGCGACCTTCCAGCCCTTTCCAGTCCCTCCAGGGGCTCCAGGAGAGCTGGGAAGGGACTTGGGATCAGGGAGTCAGGATAGGAAAAGGGGGGACGGTTTTACGCTGCAAAAGGGCAGATTTAGGTCAGATATGAGGGAGAAATTCCTGGCTGTGAGGGGGGGGGGCCCCTGGCCAGGGTGTCCCAGAGCAGCTGTGGCTGCCCCATCCCTGGAGGTTCAAGGCCAGGTTGGACGGGGCTGGGAGCACCCTGCTCCGGTGGGAATGTCCCTGCCCAGGGCAGGGGGTGGCACTGGGGGGGCTTTAATGTCCCTTCCATCCCAAACCCTCTGCAATTCTGTGACCCCGCTGCTGCCCAGCCCTGCTCCTCCAGCGGTTACCTCTCGGGAAGGCTGGGGAGGGCGGCTGCCAGCATTCCCCATGGCCGCCTCCACTGCAGACGAAGGCTTCTTGCTGGTGGCGGTGAGGCTGGCGGTGGAGGCGGAGGCACAGGTGGGGGTGGCGGGAGCCGAGTTCGCGCTGGGACCACTCAGGGACGCGGCTGTGACGGAGCTGCACCGCGATCGGGTGGAGTAGCTGTTCTTTGGGTGGGAAACTGGAAGAGAAATTCCCCCAAAATGGCGCGTTCCGCAGGCGGGACCCTGACCACTCGCCGTCCGGCTTTTGGATCTGGCCAGCTACAGCCCCGCTGGGGTGGATGCGGCTCCCGGCTGGAGCCAAAGGCTCCAAGAGACAATGGAGCTTTTCCTGGTGGGGGGAAGCTTTGGTGGTGCGAACGGCTCAGCCAAGCGGGACCAGCGCTCGACGGCGAAGGGAACGGGCACAGACCCTCCATGCCAAGGGAAGAGCAGCCAAGGGGAGGGCTGGCTCCTCTCCACCACCAAGACGAAACAAAACGCCCCAACCAGAACATTCCCAGTCCCGCCACTATCCAGTTTTGGGGCATGTGTGAAGGGTTTTGGCGATGGCAAAGGGGTGACCGGCAGCCCGGCTCCTCCCCAGCTCCCGTCCAGCTCACCTTGGCCGAACGAGGCGATGGTCTTCTTCAGTGCGTCCAGGTCGCAGGTGAAACGTGCCACCCTGCCCAGGTCCTCGTCATACTTCCGCTCGCTCACAAAGTGCTGCACGGAAAAGGCAAAACGCGCACGTTAACGCAGCCTGTGCACAGCAACAGCAAACGGAGGCGAAAACTGCTCAGTTTGGCCCAGGAACGGGTATCCCAGTTGGGTGCTGCTTGAAGGAAAATCCTGGCAAGAACGCAGATGGCTACGACTTATGGAAATAGAAAACCACTTTTTTTTTGGGCTGTGATTTCCACCCGTACACAAAGAGCCTTCCCCAGGCTCCCGCAGTCGAGTCACAGGTCAGCTCAGCCCGACAGCAGCTCCCCTCTGCCTGTCTCCGGAACCAGCCGGGGTCTCTGGAACCAGCCAGGGTCTCCGGACACCCACAGGGCAATAGGTTTCTCTGCTGCACTAACGCCGCTGCGGGGGGCCAGGGAGGGGAGGGGGGAGCAGTTTTAATTTTTAAACTGGAGTTTAATTGATGCAACTTTGCACTGACCTCTTGTGGCAGGAGCCGGGGTGCCGGAGAGTAGAAGGGTTTTACAGAATAGAAAAGTCGCTGGGGCGCAGCAGGCCGGCTCACCCCATTTCGGGGGGAAGGCAGAGGTCGGCCCGCGCCGGCGGGAGGTTTTCACGACTGCTCCGAGCACAAAAGCCACGGCCCTGGCGCCTTCCCTGCTCTCTGCTGGCAGCCGGGCTGCACCACCACCGTCACCGGCTGCTGGAGGGGCGGCTGGCTCCAGCCCGAATTTCACAAACCAAGTATTTCACATTAAGGCGACGCGTTCCCCCACCGCGTGGCTGTGGCCGGCAGCGTGCAGGGCGCCGGCGGTGAATTCAGCAACGACAGACACAAGATAAAACTTGCACGTGACACAAAATCGCATTCAGAAGTGTCAGAAACCCAGAGTACCAAAAAAAAAAGCTCCCGCTGCTGAGAATGGTCAGGATTAACAGCGTGAGAAGCTCAAGTAGCTGAAGGCTCGGGCCACAAGCGCTGACCGAGAGTAAACTTGCTAATAAAACTAACGCTGCAAACACAGAACTCGCTCAGTCCGGCAGACACGAGTGGGATGACAAGGATAAGGACCAAGGAAACAATTCCGAGGGAATGAGGTAACTTCAGGAGGCGGCCAAGCCCAGTGTCCAAAGAAACCAGTAAGAAATCAAGAGGCCACCGACCAGAATTAAGGGGTTGGACTGGGGGGCGTGATTTGGGGTAGGGGTCCATCCCCGGAGGCACCGGCTCGAGCTGCTCTGTGTGTCGGGTAAAGAAACTGCTTATTTACTCAGCAGTTTGGCGACTTGTCCTCTTCAAGCAGGAGCCCAGGGCCAAGCCCCGTCGAGGTGGCACCTGCACAATTCCTCCCACGGACTAGGCGGCGGCAGCGCGATTCCTGCCACGCCGGGCGGGGTTAGGACTCGGCTGGATTAGATGGAAGCAGAGGGAAGAGCTCACCTTTATGTCGGCTCTGAGCTCAACCAGCTGCTCCTCCGACATCCGCACCGCCACGTCAGTCATCTTCTTCAGGGCTTCTGCCTTCTTCTGGCGGCTGACCAGAATTTCCACTGCAAAACAGACCAGGGCTCAGGCGGCCGACACCGAACCGGCCAAGCCAGCGTTTAGCCGCCACGGCGTCGGCACGCAGCACCTTATTGGTAAACAGCAGGTTCCCCTGCATCCCTGCGGGCAGCTCCGCACCAGCTGCGCAGCAGCCCCGGCCCTGGCGATTTACATCTCCAGACACAGACGGAACCTGAGCCGTGAGCTGACTTGACGAGGGGCACGACGCAGCTTCAGCGGAAGCTCTGCCGCTCGCCCCAGGCCAACTGCACCCTCCCCGGCCCCTGAATCAGGGAATGTTGGACCAGATGGTCCCTGAGGTCCCTTCCAACCCGGTATTCCATGGTTCTATGACGACTGGAATGACAGGGCTCAGCGCTGCTGCTGCAGGGGTCCCTGTGGATCACTTACCAGCTGCACCAGGGCAGCTGAGAAAGCCCTTCCCAGCTCCCCAGGAACGCTGAGATTTTCAGGAATGGAAGAACGCGGTTTGTGTCCCCAGCCTCTAACGAGGGCGCAGAGCAGCAGCCTCAGAGGGGACAGCTAGCGTCAACCGCGCCAGGCAGCCAACACCATCTAGTCGTGACATACAGGGCCAACCCGAGCCACAGGGCAAGTTTTGCCACACATTTAGGAGCAACGAGAAGGGGGTAAATCCCTGAAACCCTCTCCTGGGGAAGGCGTCTCTTGGGAGCGTGACAACGCCTGCAGTTCTCCAGGGGGGCACTTGCTGTAGAGAGACAGAGTCTTACTTGCTTCCGCCTTCACTTTGTCCATTTCCGCCAGCAACGCCACCTCACGATCCATAAGGCTAGGGGGGGTGGGAAAAAAAAAAACCACAGAAAAAGGGATTTAGTAATGAACAAAGAGCACAACGAAATCTTACTGCAAGAGGAGGGTCGGGAGGGCTCGCAGGCATGCCGGCCAGCGGGGAGAGACCAGCAGATGGCGGCAGGAGCCTGTCACGCTGCGCACCCAGCCCCGGCTTTTGTTCTGGGAGCCGAGGAGCTGCTGGGTGCAGGCTGGAGCTGTGGAAAGGCTGGGATTGAGCGCAGGCTGGAGCTGTGGAAAGGCTGGGATTGAGCGCAGGCTGCGCTGGCGTTGGACCAGCTGAGGGTCGGGTCAGCACGGAGCATGGCCTGGCGATCCCAACAACGTGCCCGGCACATGGTCCTTATCCCTCTCTACAACTCCCTGAAAGGAGGTTATAGCCAGGTGGGGTCAAGCTCTTCTCCCAAGGAACAAGCGACAGGACAAGAGGAAATGGCCTCAAGTTGTGCCAGGGGAGGTTTAGATTGGATATTAGGAAAAACTTCTTTACGGAAAGGGTTATCAAGCATTGGAACAGGCTGCCCAGGGAGGTGGTGGAATCACCGTCCCTGGAGGTATTTAAAAGCTGGGCAGACGTGGTGCTGAGGGACATGGGTTAGGGGTGGTTTTGGCACAGGTTTATGGTTGGACTCGATGATCTTGAAGGTCTCTTCCAACCCAAGTGATTCTATGGTCACCTCACCCCAAGGAAGTCGGAGCCAACTTGGCACAAGGAAGAGGGAGCCGTGGCTGCGGGGAAGCAGCACTGCACTGGACTTTATTGCCCAAGCAAACCGGGGCACAATGTTTGCAAGAGCCACTCAAAACACGAAACAAAGGAGCGGTGGGGCAGGAGGGGGATCCCCAACAGCAGGAGCAGGATGCCGGGCACTCGGGCAGCCATCCCAGGCGCCAGGCTATGAAGTGCTGCTTCACTCCTGCGCCCGCCCGAGCTTGTTTAAGCCAAGCAAATCACCCACCAACCCAGAAACCTGGGTCCTGGCGCTCTGTGCTGCCTCTCGGGAGGCCCAAACGGCTGGTCCCTGCAGGGCTGCAGGACCCGCAGGCGAGCACACGCACCCTCCCACACAGTGCGGCGGGTACAAGGATGCGTCCCCCTGCCAGGTGCCACCACGCAGCCAGCAGGTCACCTGGAGCCACGCGGGTCCATGATCCAGGAGTCTCTAACGGTCTGGGGACTTTTTGACCACGGAAGGAACAGCCGAGTGGGTCCCAGCGAAGCACCCCCACACACCAGGAGGCTTCAGCATGTCCCCAGCGTGGCTGTTGCCACGAGACCGCAATTCCCCCAGGCATCACAGCAGCAGCCTTTATGCCAGCAGAACCACACAGCTACTGCCTGGCCAAATTTACTAAATTCAGGCTATCGGGCAGCCTCGGGTAAGGCGGAGCACGCAGGAACCGTCCCACAACTGCTGCTCATGGGCCGTGCAAGGAGGGCTCCTGTCCCCGGAGATGTGCGCACCGAGTTACAATGGAAGCAGGAGGGGAAATACCAGTCCTCCCATTCTGGGCAGGGGCAGGCACCAGTGGCAGCTCCGTTCTTCGCCATACGGAATCCAGGCCCTCACAGACACCCTCCCTGCCAACGCTTCTTTTGTGCTTTCCCCGAAGCTACGGCTCCGACGTGCTCAGCCCCGCGCTGCCGCAGCTCACCTTCGCGCGGCCGCTGCCGGCGGTTCGACTGCATTGCACACCCAGCCTCTGCTAATGGGTTCATTTCGGTTTCTGCTTTCTAAATATAAAAGTAGAGTCTTCCTCTCCCGCGCTGGCTGTACGACGCTGGCAGCACAGACACTAAACGGCACCCCGAGACATCAGCCCTGCGCAGGGTCAGCCCTTCAATAACCCACCACACGGGGTTTTTGGTTTGTTTTTTTNCGGGGTTTTTTTTTTTTTTTTTTTTTTTTTTTTTTTTAGTGAGAAAGGTTTGCTTGAAAACGGGAAGAATATTTATTTTAGCGGCCATCTGAAACGGAAGCCACAGAGCATCTGAAATGCAAACTCCAACCACCGCTCCCGCTCCTCTGCATGTCAGCCAGGGCTGAGGCAAGATCAATTTAAACAATTCCCTCTGAACAGCAGCTTTGACATTTGGCTTCTTCTGTTGATTTATCGCTCTGTCCATCTGCCTTTTCAGGGCAGGAATTGTTTCTGCTCGTAGCACAGCAGGGGCCTGATCCAGGTCAGGCACTCTCAGCCCAGCCGCACAAATACAACAACGTGTGTCAAAAGCTACGCTAATAAGACTTCACCTTGTTTCCAGCCATCCCCGGCGTGGCTCAACCCAGCTCAGCAACGCCGCCGGGCAGGGTGAGGGGAGACACCCCGGCTGCCTTCTGCCCAGAGCCACGTCAGCAGCAGGAATCCCCCGGAGCCGGCGGAGACGTGGGTCTGAATGGGGCCGTAATGATTAATTCAAGTGCGGGAACAGCCTTGTGGCTCCCGCACTGCAGAACGCGGTTGTGCTGCACCTCACCCCGCCGCCACCTCCCTGAGCACACAGGCTCACGCCCGGCTCCCGCGGCGCCAACACCCACTTTATACGGGCCATTTTGGGCTTTTTCCGCCCGGCTGCAGGCACAGGCGCAAGCATGCACCTTGGCCCAGATCGTAGCTGGCGTCTCTGTAATTTCATTTACTCAGCAGAGCTCAGCTGGAGTCCTTTACCTAATTTTACAGTTGGGCTGGCTGAGGGACAGAGGTCAAGCGGCTTTGCCCGAGGTTCACGTGATGAGTGACTCGGATCAGACCCTGCTGCTCCTCCATCCTGTGCAGCTCCGCATCAAACTAACTCCATTCCTTCTGCCGGATCCGTCTGGGAACACGCCTGCCTTTCTCGACCGCTCTGTCCTGGGATCCCGTGCAGGATGGAGAGCGCGGCTGCCCCTGCCAGAAGGGCTGGGCTTTAGGAACGGGCGTTTAAGCACACAAGGAAGAGCAGGGGGAAGCAGGTGAACCAGCAAGTGCCCAAGATGAAATAATGCCAAATACTCCGCTGGGACACAGCCCCCAGGAGAGACGCTCTCGGCTCGGCTCTGTCTGTGGAAGACAACAGCTGCCTGCACGAGCACACTTGAAGGCGCTGGGCTCGGTTTTCCTCAGGGCTGAAACACAAGGATCTTGATGATCAGCCACAGCCGAAGGTGGCTGAAAGCACACCGGGCAGCTCCGCCTGTGCGAGGCAGCACGAGGCCCGCAGTGGCGAGCTCCGCAGCGAGCGGCCCCAAACCCCAACTCGCCCCCGCTGAGGCTGAGCTCACCCACACCACGCACAAAGGGTTTGTTTTCCCCGATGCGCTGCTCTCCCCTGCAGCGGACAAGAAAATATTCAAGGAAATCAAGGGCTGTCAGGGCTCCCTGGTTGAGATTACCTGATCGTCTCCAGCCCAGAGGAGCAAATCCTCCAAAAACAGGAAGCCAACGCAGCTCCTGCTACGCCCGCCGCTCAAACAGGACGGATCTGAGCCCGAGGGATCTGCCAGGCATGACCCCAGCACCGGCGTCCCCGTCGTCACCCTCACCTACCTACAGGCCACGGGTCTAACATAGGCTGTCTAGCGAGAGAAGGTGAAGGTCAAGAGCTCTGGGGAGCCTCGCTGGCTGAAAGGACGCCCGAAGGGCAGCCCTGACAGGCACAAGTTAAACCAGTCCCAGCTTTGCCACTTAAATATCCTATTTCAGTCGAACAGACCTGCTTTCAGCCCAGGTTTTCCTTTGGTAGGAAGCCAGCTGGAGAGGCAGTTCAGCAAGAGGATTTAACTATCAGATCCTGCCTTGTGCCGCAGGATTTAAAAATACGCGAAGTATTCTCTGGGTCACGAAGGGAGTTGGAAAAACCAACAACAAAAAAAAACGTGGAAGTACCATTTACACCTCAGCTCACCGGCAGCTGCATCACTTTCAGGAAAAGGAAAGTGACTGTGTTTCTGCGGAGTCACCGCTCATCGACTGCGCAGACCTGGCATCCTGCTGGGCGGCTCTGGCGCTCGGCGTTTGTCGAAGGAGGTTCCCGGTGGCCCCGTTCCAGGGCGGCACTCGCCTCCCTGCTCACGGAACCGTGTGTCCTGCTTCATCCGCTGCTGGCTGGGCTTATCGGAGCAATGCTGCAGGACTGGACTTGAGCCTTTCACCTTTCCGAACGTGACGCAAGTGTTTTACAGCTGATGGCGCAAGCCAAAGGTCGAGGAGTTACTTATACAGAACCACAGGCGTTAGCCAAGGGAATGACATTTTCCACACCAGGAGAGACTTTTACAGATGTTGTAACCATATGGAGAGGCGGACAAGAAACTCCACCCCAAAACCCCACTGTCTACGGTGATAACATTGAATCAGTTCAGTATTGACGCAGGAGACAAAGCCATGAACAACGCAAGAAATAATACCCATAAAACTTGAGCTTGGGCTACAAATCCCTCAGCTATTGACAAGGTAAATCCCTCTTACACTGCAGCTTTTCCAAAAGATGGGAGGTGCTGGGAGCTCCGCGTCTGGCTTCTTGGGGACCACAACCCTTAGCAGGGAAAGGGAGGTTGGGACACACAGACACCTGTAAGCCTACCCCTCCCGGCTCCGCTCCTCTCCTCTGGGAAGTTTAAAAGTCATCTATAAACATTTTTATCAGTATTTTCAGCACACGCTGAATTTAAGCACAGGACGGACAGCATTCCGCTTACTTTGGGAGAGAGCGCACTTCCTGGTGGTCAAGTTCAAGACGGGCAGAAGAAAAAGGCCGGACTGAACAACGGAGTTTGCTAAAAGGCTCCAGAAGGCAGCTCCCCGCAGCCCCACCATGCCCCATGCCTGCCCCGGAGGCCACACGCAGTTTTCCGACACAGGCAGCCTTTGGCACAGACCTGCAGCTCTGCCGAAGCTCTGCGTCCATGCGAGAGCAGCATTTTAGTTACTTGCCAAACCTTACTCACTTCGGGCAAGGAGAACTCTCCGTGCCGTTCCTTATGAATATTTCCTTACCGAAAACAATCATATTTGTATAACCGAGAAGAACAATTTCTCAGTAATGGATTCAATCAGCCAAGACAGTGAGTGTACCTGACGTTAGGCCTTTTGGAGTATCAGCTTAAAGCCCTTATCCAAACCAATAAAGGCGTTCATTAAAAAAAAAGACCCCGTTACACTCCTAGGGAACATGACGCATGGTATTAAAAGCTTGGCAACACCGCACAGGATGATCTTTGATGTGTACTTATACCTTCAAAAGGATCCCTCTCTCCCACTCCACGTTACATTCAACCACAATTTGAAGATTTCAAATAGGAATGTTTGTTTCCAAAGGACACGGACTACTGCACCCCGAGCTCCCACCAGCTCCCCCTCCAGCACCGCCAACGTTGGCACCCAATGGAGAGTTTGGCACCCGGCCCGTTCCTCACGTTATCATCATCTACAACCACTTTACGATGGTCCTGGACAGACACGGAGCCCCACTGGAGAGCTGAAGTCTTATTCCAAACGTATTGAGTCTTAACCCTTAACACCTAGGGCTGTCCCTACATTCAACTTACCTACTCTGCAGTTCAGCAAAGACCTGCTTCATCTTCTTAATGGAAGCATCCATCTCCTCCTTCACCACCACCCGGTAGCGAGCCAGCGAAACGGTGCAGCGCTGGAGATCCTTCACCGACTTCTCAATGTTGGAACCTACCGAGAGACAAGAGCAAACTCAAACGGCCACGTCGATCACACCGCTAAATCCTCCCAGCAGGGAGAAACGTCAAGATGCCTTTCCCTCTTATTTTAAAACTATTCACTGCTTGGGTTTAAATTTTCCCTTCCCCATTACAGAGGCACGAGGTTCAGCAGGGACAGCCTGAGAGATTTTCTTACTGGGAAAAGTTTTCCCGGGGCCTGTAGAATTTCCTTCTAGGGGCAGGGATGTCCCGCCACGCTTTCAATTGCACCAGAGAAATCAAACACATCTTTGAGTTGCTTTTGTGCAGGGACCGGAGATGAGTGAAACGCAAGCTGCTCCGGAGACCAACGCACCGTATCACTGAATGATACCAAACAACTGTTTGCCCAGGGAAGGGAATTATCTCAGAGACTAAAAATTAAGGCCGTTTCCTCAAATCACGAGCTGAAAGGACTGGGTGGTGCCTGTGTCTCAGCTGGCCAGCAGGACACATCACCTTGCCCCGGCTCTCTAGAGCAGTTGCCCCCTGCCAAGCTGCATTAACAATGGCTCATCCCAGCTTTCCCGTGCGGCAAGGGGGTGAGCTGGCACGACCTCATGTCCCTGAGCTAACAGCCACCATCACAGCCGGGGTCTCAAGGTCCCTCCTGTCCCCACTTGTTAGCACAGAACTCGGCTGCGGAGAAAGCACACAAAAGGGAGAAAAAAAAAAAGGAAAGAAACGCAGTAGGAGGAGGCTGTCACTTCTTGTAACGGGGCCGGCCCGAACTTCTGGCCTTTCGACAAATTCTCACAAAAGATGAGAAACAACCTAAAGGCTCCATGGGCACAGGGAAGAGCAGGCTAAACGTATGCAGCGAGACCGGCTGCTTCCTCCCCTGCTCCTCTCGCGCGCTCAGCTTTGCTGCTCCGGGCGCTCCGTCTAAACTGCTGTCAAGATTCCTGCTGCACGCAGGGAGGAGGAGGAGCGGAGTGCAAGTTACTGGCCAGATAATAAGCAGCGTGTTAGCTCGCATTAAAATCAAAGTCCGGGACGCCTCACCACCGCGTCTGTCGGGGCCGCCGTGGAGGAGGCGGCAAGAATTTGGCCTGCAGCAGCCTGCGCTGAGGTGGGGAGAGCGCGCGGCCCCCCGGGGCCTTACCCAGCTTCTTGTTTGCCGGTGAAACTGAAACGTCTTCCAGCCGCGTTACAGACAGGGACGCAGGAGTGGAATTGCTCGCTGTTGATCTGGACAGAGACCTGCTAATGCTCCTCTGCTCAGGCCGCTGTCTAAGCGAGGGAGGGCTCTGGGAAGGATGCATGATGAGCGATTGTGTGTCAAAGTCTGCTATTCCATTCTCTAGTTCAGGCACTGCTGTAGAAAAGCACACTCATTTAAAGGGGAACGCGACGAGGACAGCAGAACGCTGACCGCCTCTTTACCACAACAAGCAGAAAAAAAGAAAAAAAAAACCAGAAGTTAAGGTGAGCTGCTCTTTCCTGAAGAGCCATCCAGAGGAGTCAGTGCTTAAGGCTGACCCACAACCAGGGTGGCACAGGAAAAAGCAGGAGGCGGCTCCTCTGCTTTGCGAGCGCTCGGTGCCCTGCTCCGGGCGGCTCTAGGGACTGACCTGTTCCGTCAGGCATGGCTGGTGCAGCCGACTCGCAATCCTCCAGCTCTCTGGCGTCGATTGAAAGCGCATCCAAACCTTCGCTGAGCGAGTCCACAGACTCCGTGTCGTGGGCACAGCCGTTGACATGGAAACCGTTAATTCCACCCTTCTCCGAGTTTGCCGACTGCTCCTCTTCAGTGGACACCAATTTACTGGGGTCTGGAAGGCCAGGGCTCGATTCAGCTTGCGGTTTCGGTTTGGTTTTCTTCTTCTTGTTCTAAGGATTAGGTAGCCACACCACAAAGGAGGAAGGGGGGAGGAAATAACGTTAAGCTTAATTCCTGAATGGAAAATTAAGCTTATGCTTACTGGCTGGAAGTAGCTGAATTAAGTGCTTTTTCAGCCAGCCTTGCTGTTGATCCTATTAACAGTAGGAGGGATTTATTCAACAATGAGGACAGATACAGTGGCATTAACGAGGCACGGATGCATTATCCTCTCTGAGGGTGTACCAACAAGAGTAACGCTCATGGACGAAGGCGAAGGCTCCGCCACTGATGGCAGCACCAGAGGTTGGTGGCTGGAACCCACAACACCAGCCGGTGGCTTCTGGGGGCGCTCACGGCCACGGTGCAGCCGCCAGGGTGCTCCGCCAGACCTCACTGGGATAAAACTTCCCTCATTTCCCAACGCGGGGCTATTCAGTCACATTTCTCCCCCTTCTCCATTTCATGCCGGTGCTTTTCACGTATTCAAAGGAGTCCTTTTGAATAATTATGATTTTATTCTTGTCCTGGTGGATTTAGATATTATAATATCAAGCACTGAAACTTTGCAAACCTTGTTTTAACCCTTTCGCAGAGGTCTGAGCGAAGAGCTAGGCAAAACACTCCAGAAAGCTTATGTGACAAAGAAATATATTTCCACAGAGCTCAGCATTAAATGCAACTGTTCAGCTCCAAAGGTTACCGATGAAAAATGGAACGGCATGACTATCTGAGCAGTGAATTACAGACCTCCGTTGAAATAAATGGACCTGATAAAGATTTACTTCAGCGTGGGGCTGCGTGTGCGGCTTAGAGGTCCTGCAGAGGGTCAGCAGAATGAAAGCAGCTGCAAGGACAGAGAGTCTAGAACCCTTTTTTCAGATGCTACGTTCGGCACAACGCGTCTGACAGCCAAATTAAATGCAAATGTGGCCCGAAGATGATATTTATAACTCACACTGAAGTCACCGTGTAAATCACTGCCCTGAACAGTGAGGCACCCCTCAGCTTCGTGATCATCCCCGCGCAGGGGTTCTGCCAACATCAACACCCACCTCTGCTCTTTGGTTTCTGGTCCCACCTAAATCAGGAGGAACGTGTACTGTTCTCTGTAGCCTAATGCAAGGAGAAATGCCTTAAAGTTTATTTAAAAAGTGTTACCTTTTTTTTGCCTGTTACAGTCCATTCTTTCAGCACTTCACTGGCATTGCCTGAAATGAAAGGCAGGGATGAGCAGCAGACGAGGCATCCACCCCAGTTCCCTCCCGCTCAGCTGGAAGTGCCTCCACACCGGAGCCAGCTGAAACACTTCGTGCAGCTGAGCTCCACGTCTTTCAGTGGATGTAAGAAAAGGATCGGTTTCATTTTTGCTTTGGGAACACGCTGCCGATCGGGGCTCCTCCCTGACAACACAGTGCCAGCTCTCTCCAGGAAAACGAAACAAAGAAAATAAGAATCTTTATCTGGCTCTGCCGTACCAAAGGTACTTGGACCCTGCTGGAGCACATTCTGAACTCCAAGGCTGTGTCCAGATCAGGTCTCTGTCAGCCGTCTCTCCCCCAAGCCCCTGCCCGTATCAGGGTGCCCACAGCCTCAGGAACACCTCTCGCACCTTCCCGAGGCCGGAGGCAAAGCACGGGCGGCAGCGACGGCCAGCAGGGAAATAGGAGCTGCAAAGCCACAGGCACCGTCAGCGGCAGCAGCCTGTTTTCCCAAGGTCAGAAACCCCACCTGCACCAGGTCGGCCAGAGCCAAGAGAAGACCTGTGAGCCGGGTTTCAAAGTACAAACAGCAGCTACGGGAGCTGAAGACATTCCCCTTTTGTACACACCAACAGGAGTCTCTGTAATTGAGTATCAAACCTCCTTTATCTAAAGAGCTATCAAATGCTTATCTCTGCCTTGACCCCTGGTTGAACAAACACCACCCAAAACTTGGGGAGAAAATCATCCCTGAGTTATCTTTATGGACAGAGCCTGTTCTTGGATATGCTGAGAGGCCACCTGAGCTTCTGCTGCCCAGTGTTCTTACTGCGCACAGCCCTTTCCGCACAAAGGCCGCTGCTGCTTCTGAAGCAGGTCCGTAACCACGGTCCATAACCACAGTCCGTATGAGCTACGAAGCCACAGAGAAGACACCAGTCGCAGTTACCTTCCATAAAAGCTTGCACCGTTTTGTCCACGCAGTTGTCGAAGTGCTGCAGCACGAGGACAATCTCGTTGTTGCTCCTGTTGGGGACGATGGCACGCACTGCGCTGATCTAGAGGGAAGAAAACAGGGTAAGGTGTAAACCACCTGCTGTATCCCACTCAGAGCCTGCAGCAACCCTCCTGCGAGCAGCCTAAGAACCGCAACTGACCACTTCCTTATAAAACTTCAATGCGCCAGGACGATTTAGCCTGAATAAAATTTTGCTTTTGACAGAGCTGCAGTTAGCTCCCGGACAGAAACGTATTTCATCTCAGAGAGGAGATGAAGATACAGCGCTCACAAGCTCTTCCCTGGCACGTGGCAAGTTACAGTCTCAGAAGACACATTTACCTTCTCCTTCATGTTTTCAAAGGTTCCTCCTTGGGCCATCACGGTATTGGACTGCACGTCGAAAATAAACCCGGCCGGATCTGTGGAGACAAAGGAGTGGGAAGCTCTCTTCTGAACAGCGGGCACCCAGAGACATCGGGAGAGACGGGAAGCAAGAGGTCAGCTCCCAGCTGCTCCTTTGCCAAGGAGAAAATTGAAATCCTACGAACGTACGGTGTTCGCTGGCTAATTCCGTCAGAGGGTTGGCAGAGGGTTATGAGCTGCCGAGAGTAAAACAGGTGATACTCCCACCCTGCCTCAGGGCCCAATTCTGTTTAGCCAGGCAACCCCACCTCTACCTGGTTTGCCGATATCCCACCCCCAAACTCGGGAAGGCGACTGACTCCCCAGCTCTGGGTCAGTTTAAAGCAACCGACCACGGATCAAAACCGCAAGCCAAAAAAACTGCGAGCCCCAGCCGAGCTGAAGCAGCCCAGCCCGGCCCCGCTCCTCCGCTCCCACATCAGTCTTTCACTGAGCCCAGCAATAAAGAGTTAAGAAAAGTGCTGGAGCCTTCGAGCAGCGTGTTTAACAATTTCCTCCACCTGGAGATACAAATGGCAAGCAGACTGATAAATGGCTCTGAAGATCCAGCAGCTTGTGTTCCCTGCCAGCGATGATCTCCAAGGTAATGCCTCTATGTTCCAAAAGAGACCCATAATTGAGACAGCCATCACCAACAGGTTTGCTCCCTGCCAGCGAGCAAAGGTCACATAAATCTGCAGGCCCCACCATTTCACCGCGAGACCCCGGCGAGCACCTGCCATCACCGATTTGCGCTCCATTTATCCTGCCAAAGCTCTGAGCTGGCTAAATTTCAGGCTTGCTAAGAAAAAGGGGTAAAACCGTTCACAGATGCATTTTGCTATGACAGAATGTGCTTCAAATCAGTATTTCAGCCACATTTGGCCTCAGGAAGAGCACGTGTCCCTGGGCAGAGGCTGGCGGCAGCGCCCCGGAGGTTTAAGCGCTCCTACGCTGCATCACCAGCCCCATTTCAGGGAGCTCGGGCGCAGGCACAGAACCTCAGGCAGATCCCCGGATCTCCCGGGGGAACACGTGCTTGCATGCGCCCGGATACCTCCAGCCCCACGCGGAGCCAGGGAAGTGCAGGGCACCGGTTCTCCCGCCGAGCATCTCCGGTGGGTTCCTACGGCTGCCGCTGCCCGGTGGCTCCGGGGAGCACCTGGGGGAAGGGACGCTTCCAGCAGGCCGGGGTGCTCCATGGGGATGTGCGCTCGGCCGCTGCCCTTTCTGCCATAGCTCAGCTGATATTCCCAGCTGCTGATTCATGTTCTTTCCCTCACCTCCTCTAAATAACTCGCACGCGGTTTTGAGACACACCATTGACTTCTGCAGTTCCCAGACATTGATGTAGCATTTAAACTGAGATGCCTCCAAATACAGTGACAGAATTGTGAACATGATGGAAAGGTCAGCCTCTTATTAAGGCTACAGATGAACGGTTAAATTCTTCCTCGCGCCGTCCTCACCTATTTCGGCCCCATGAGCAAGATTTTCTCAAGTTTCCCGAGCTCACAGAAGTTCAAGTTACCAACTTTCTAGTCCTTAATCTTGTAAATGGCTTTCAGACTCCCATCACGGAGGGAGAATTAGCAATCTTTTTTCAAAATCTTCCTCGCGGAGCAGCCACCAAGGGCCCAGGTGCCAGGGAAGATGAAGTTCAGCTCCCCCATGCAGCGCATGGTCAGCTGCTCAATCCCATCCCTTCCCCGCATCCCCATTTGCGCTCAGTCTGACGAGGGACTGAGCTTGTTGGCACCTCGCTCCAAGCTGCTTTGCCGGCTTCCAGCCGCTTCGCCATGGCCCAAGTCCTCCTGGCGTCAAAATGTTTATCATGCAAAAATTATGCAACGGAGACTACACCGCATACATTTGATATTGCCCTTGCGCACTCCCAGGCATCATTAAAAGGGCTGCTGGCACTCGGGTCTCCTGTGACAGCGGGTATTGGCAAGAAGGGACGGAATTTAAAATGCTCAGGCCCGTGTGGACAGGAGCCTGGTGGCCACCAGCGATTTCGAGATTCTCGAATTAACAACCGTGCGGGAAAGGAAAGCTCCTTCCCAAAGCCAGGGCTCAGACTGTGCATGTCATGTCTGACATGACGGGTCAGCCAGACACTCGAACTGATCTCTGCTGCATTAAAACACACACTGTGCAGAGCTGCCCTCTTGATTTGACGTGATAAACCCCGGAGACAACACCAATGGCCTTAATTGCTTCTCTGTTCATAGCTGTATCCTCCAGAAAAACGAGGTGGCAAGAAATCAT